>LKNJ01003097.1:37850-49724 GCA_002120245.1 Maccullochella peelii | reverse complement strand
GCATTTTCTGCAGGAAATGCAATTTTTCTAGTTATTATTATTATTATTATTATTATTATTATTATTATTTTTAGGCCCTGTTCAAACCTGCGTTGTTTAGTCCGGTTGAATCATACTTTGTTTGTTTGTCCACCTCGGCACGATTCGTTTGGGCAGATCTGAACACAGCAGTTGTAGCCTACTTTGGTGCGGACCAAAACAACCACACCGAGACTTTTGACTGATTTTAGGACCTTCTTCTTCGGGGCCATCTTCCTGTGTTTACTTTCTCACATCTAACTAATGAGCGGAGTGGATGTTGTCACGTGGCTTTAGTGATGCATTTTGATTAGCTTGAATGTTCACACCTGTAGTTCGTTTGCTCTGGTCCGAATCAGTCAATGAGTTTGTAAATTTGGAGCGTTTCCCCCTTCGTTCGGTTTCTGTTCAGACAAAGAAAAATCCAAGCGAATGTAAACGCATCACTGCAAACCACGTGAGAACGTTCACTCCGCTTATTGGTCAGATTTGTCTGGGGCGGGAGCAAGAAACTAAATACAGGAAGAAGGTCTCGTGCTCTGAACAAGTGCATATTTCTGTGAGAGGGACACATGGATGTATTCTAAGAATACACATAAATTCATGGAGAAACATTGCTGGTTCATTCTCCGGCTAGCTGCTGCTATTTAAAACACTTTGCGGGCTCTGCCGCATCCCAGAATGCAAAGCACATCTGGCTACAGGAGCCGTTTAGCTCAAACTTGCTAGCTGTACACTTGGCCGAATCACGTTCCCACCACAATCGAACTGCTCCAGAGTTTGTTTGGAACCTGACCGACACCGCCTCCTCTAAAGGGTCTCGGTGCACCCGAGTGCGATTACTGTGGTTACGCCTGCCCAAACAAACCGCACTAACCGGGGAAACAAACGCACCAGGGTTCGTTTTAACCGAACCAAACAGGTTAGGTGTGAAAACGCTCTCAGTTCCCTCTGGTGTGAATATCGCCACCCTTAGAGGCTCACATTTAAAAAAACTGAGTGAGACTATAAAGTGTTTTCAAGTATTTTCCTATGGTTAAACTAAGATGAAACGCATTATTTGCAAGGCACTAACACTGAGAACAGCTTATCTAATCAAATTATTTCATTTGCAGCTGGACTTTCTTTTGTATAATGGACTTTATTAACAGCAGTCAATAAGCAACAGCTCAAAAAAACAACAAGCAAGTCCTTCTCACCAAAACTTAATGTTAAGTGCAAAAAAACAAACATCATGATCACATACATTCAGCAGAGAATCACAACTGCACCCAAACATGAATGGTCAAATAAAGGAATGGTGTACACACATACAGTACTCAAAGGCAGATCCAGCAGCAGTAGAAATGGACGAACAGCCAAATAGTGAAGCATGATGTTACACTCCGAAGGGCTGCGAGTCTCTTGGCCTGATAAGGACCTGCTTTTTGGACCCGATCCTCCCATTCAGTGTTGGATATATGACCAATATAAGCTGCACGCATTCAAATCCATCATTTATCTAATTAACTGTATTTAGTGAGGCAGGGTTCTTGGGCCACTCTTCACAAACACTCTTCAGATACAAAATGGGAGAAATAGAAAGCTTAACGTGATCAAAAATAAAACGACCACAGGTGTCATTTCAGTGGTAGTGGAGGCGGTTTTTATATTAAAAAACAACAAATTGTCAGTTTTTTTCTTCAGATGAGTGATGTACTGTTGATCTGCTGTTTCCTCAAGAATTGAGTCCATGCAACTTAAGTTTGGCACAGAAGGGAGCAGAAAGTTTGGTACAAAAGCAAAAAGTACAAAGGAATAATGCCCCATCTACCTAGTAACTACATCCAAAAAAAAAAAAACAGAGATAAAAGATAGTTCTACTTATCAAAGTATCTTTATGTTTTTTTTTTATAATTCACAAAACAAAACATACAACGATTTCATATGCACACACCACTTCAAGTCTCATAAAATTCAAAAATCTAAATATTACAAGAACCAAAAAAACAAACAAAAAAAACTGAGTGCAGTGAGAGAAAACCTGCACACTGTCAATCATCAAAAACATTAGTTATGTGTTTTTATCATGCTGGTTTTTTTCATGAATATTAGTAAGTACGTGATCTTTTATGGTAGCTCTCTTTTGGTTAAGAGAATATTATGGGATGTAGAGAAAAACAGTGAGACTGCCCTTTGGATACACATTTAGGTCAGTTTCATCTCCATATGACAAAGTCAGGAGACAGAGACAATGAAACATATGCATAGAAAAAGCGAATATTCAGCCTTCTATTAAATCAACTAGTCTACTATAAATGCTTAAATGAAATGATGATCAAGCCTTGGCCTTGGAAAAGCAGATAATTTGGGTTAAATTATCTTATGGGCTCAAGACAAAGCTCCCCTTTTCATTTGGAAATCAGTAGAAATAACTGCCACACCATCTTGGGCACTAGCTATAGCTACAATATCATTAAATATGTTTAATAAAATATATAGTGAAAGAGAAAACAATTCTCACATCATTGAATCTTTGAATGCACAGTTTTCTTCACTCACACAGTTGAGCTTTGGGCCAACTATGCCTTCCTTTCTAAAACTACACCACCCCCATTAGATGTAAATGCACACCACCTTATGTGGACAAACTAGCTTTAACACGACCTACACAATCAATGTATAAGCTCCAACTTGGGGCACAACTGCAGTTATTGGACAGAAAAGAGCTGGGAAAGCCCTGTGTCTTCCAGCTTTCTCCGTTTCCTGCTACAGGGTCTGAGCTCTGCTCTGATGTCTAGTCTGCCACTGTAGACTTAATGATGGTGCTCTTTCTCAGCACCACTATGTTGCCTTTTACAAGCTGGGGGCAATTGTGGACTGTGTAGCTGTTGTTATGCAATGCTCGATTAGCATGCTACTTAGCGCAAATTGATAAACTGTGTATGTATTATGTACATGTTTGGTTGTCCGAAACATTGGCGTGAATCCCAAAGTAGCATAACCCCCCCGCCCCCTCCTCCTCCACTGGACAAACTGAAGTGACTCTTTACAGTGTCAGGAAATGAGTCGCATAAACAACAGTGGGAGGCGGGGCAAAAAGAGGGAGTGGGAAAGAGAATGGATGATGGATGAGAACAGGTAAGAGAGAGAGAGAGATGCCCCACGGCAGAGCTGGGGGTCAGTAAGGTAGGTGGCATGTTGTCCTGCCTTGTACAGGTGGTGGTGGGGTTGTGACAGAAGCTTCAGCCTCGGCTGGGGTTGTTGCAGTCAGCTCTGGGCTCTGACTCAGGACCTGGCTGTGGCTTCAGTGGGCTCATTTCTCTCTGTAGTACAGCAGGTACATCTTCAGAGGCTCGGGCAGCGGCAGGCCCAGTATCCTCTCTCTAAGGACGTTCACAGCTGGCTGGGGTCGAAGCAGCTCCCCGGTCTCCTTCTCTTCCTCCTCCTCCTCCTCCTGCTCCTCCTCTTCGTCCTCTTCCTCCACCGTCTCCTCCTCTGCCACCACCCCTCCTCCTCCTCCTCTCCCCACCCTCCTGCTCCCTCTCATCTGCCGCCTCGCCTCCCTCTCTCCTGCCTCCTCCTCGTCCTCTGCTCTTCCGCCCTGGTTGTTGTTGCCGTCCAGAGGAGCGGGGCCGATACCACTGGTGGCCACCACCTGACGGGTGGCCAGGACAAGGGCGTTGCAGTGGCGCCGGTGGACGCGTCGGCGTTTGAAGCGGGGGCCGTACTTATGGAGCCCGGCCACTGCCAGACCCCTGCCCACGCTGAACGAGGAACCTCGGCCACGTGATTGGCTGTCTCCTCCATCTGTGGTCACTCTGAGGGTGTGGCGGATGCAGATACGAGCCAGCTCCTGTAACGTCCGTACCTCATACTTGGCTGCAAAATTGAGAACCACAAGAAAACAGGGTGGAAAGGAAAATAGTAAGAGGAAACAGGAGAGAAAGTGAAGAATTAGACATGTACTATATGTGTCAAAACAGAGTGCTGCAGGAATGAGTCCTGAAACCCTGAAATGAGTTAGCATGTTTGCACTTCCTGTTCCCTCGTCTGGAGGTCAGTGGGTTTCTTGAATGGGTTTTGGGTTCGATGCCTGAAATAAGGTCTGTGGTTAACACAAGCTTAAGAGATTTTCACGTTTTGTTCTGCGACATAAAATACGTCAGTAAATACCCCACTCGTGAATTTTGAAGCTGAACACAGAAACTCATCTACTCACTCTTCCGCCTTTACAGCCTCGTTGAGTTTATACTGCAAACTGTTCTAACTTCACCAAAGGCTTCTGTAGAAGAGGGAAGCTTGTGACATCACAAGTTGCAAGTTTAGTGGTGGTGACGCTGAAGTCATGTGACCGTGGTGTAGTTCGTTTATAGCCTAACGTTAGCTTTTTAATTCTGCATTTGCGTTTATGCTTCAAAAATCATAAAAGTGGTGTTTATTTGTGAAGATTATCTTGCTGAACAAAACATGTTTGTCACAGAGATTATTCTCTGCAATGATCCTTTTTGTCAAGGGAACCAGGGCGATGCTAACTTCCGGGTTGGATTACAAAAATACATCACCCCTGCAGCACTCCATACATATTGTATTTTTGAATTTAAGTAAAGGTATATGAGACAACATGATACTCACGTAGGGGGACGGTCTTGGGTTTGCCATTTGTGCTGTGTTTAGGCAGCACCAGAGGAGCGAAGGACACAGAGATGATCTTTTTGGTCTCCCAGCTGTTCGACCCTGTACGGGTGATCTTGGTCAACTGCAGAAATACACACAGCAGGATGAAATCACAAGTGGTTTCTCCTTGTACTTTTTGTGTGTGTAACATTGTTTTCTCAGGTGATTTAATTCAGTAAACAGGCTGCTTTCTTTAATGTAAGAAGATAGTCAACCCTGGAGAAACTTTTTTGAGAGCATCACCAACATGACAAGAAAACGACATGAATCATTCATGTTTCAGAAATGTTGGGGATCATATTTGTTTCCAGCAAAGTAGTGACTTTTCCACAGAGTTACAAGGTGCTGTGCATAAAATAAAACAAATAATTAAAACTAACTAAAGCCAATAAGATGCTAACCTTTCCAGACACTCAATATAACAAGAAGATGGCAGTAATATAAAAGAATATGCAGTAACACTTTACTTTAACATCCCTCCCCTTTTTTAGCAGTATATAAACATTTACTAAATGGTTTATAACACATTTTATTGTAGTTTTAAGTAGATCTAAGGACATTTTAAGTTTATTAATGCACAGTATTTGTCAACAGTTATAACTTCTCCTATGATGGCATATTTTCTATTATTACACCTGTGTTTTACTGTATTATCATTCATTCTCTGTCCATACAGCAGCCTCCACTGTCCACAGGAGGAATTATAGCTGTTGACAAATACATTAATAAACACTTACATCTGCTTACATCTACATTATTGTGTTATTATTTTTTATATACTGTTTCTAAATGCTAAATAGGGGGAAAATTAAAAGTAAAGTGTTGTAGGATATCCAGATTTTAACTATCCTGTACCAACCTTTTCCTCCAGAGGCATCACCAGGATGCCCCCCACCTTGAGCAGGTTTTTCATGTAATCCTCGTGCTCCTTCTGCACCCCGGCCCCACAGTACACCCTGTCATAGTGACGGCTCTCTGGAGGAATCTCCATGCAGTTGCCCACAACAAAGGACGGTTCGCAGAACTCAAATCTGAAGAGAGATAGGAGCACCGGAGACAATGTACACGAGAGTAAAACAAATTTTTTTAAATGTGAAAAACAATAAAAAGTCACGGGCACATTCTGACATCTACCTGTCAAAGCTGTCGCTGGTTTTGATGAAGGAGTCGAGCTTCTGGTAGGCATACTCAATCACATCTGCATGTAGCTCGATCCCATGATTCACTCCAAATGGTCCTGGAACAGTTAGCACAGGTCACAGGTTTTACATGGACACAAAGGTGTGTTTGTAATGCCACCAGGATGTTGTGTGTGATGATACAAGCCAGTCAGAACATCAACACATCTTAATCACATTTCTTTAAATGGGACCTGTGTAATAACAATAATAAACTTTATTTATATAGCACCTTTCATACAGTTGGTGTAGCTCAAAGCGCTGTACAATAAAGATGAAGGAACAAGAAAATAAACATGCAAAATAAAGTGCAAATACTGAGCAATAAAACCAAGCAAAGAAATGAGTAACAAGTGCAAGAAGCAGCTACTCACAAGGATAGGTATGCCTGGGACAATGAAATATTTAAAAGACAGCACTAAAATAGAGAAAGGCAATAAAATATGTCAAGATAAAACAAAGAACAAACCATAAAATATATCAAGAAAAAACAGATTAAACAAAACAAGGGTATGGAAAAGTGGCAATTAGTCAAAAGCAATGCTGAATAAATAGGTTTTCAATTGTTGTTTAAAAATGTTCACAGAGCTTGCCTCTCTTATTGCTTTGGGTAGGGAGTTCCATAGTTTTGGGGCATAGTTAAAAAAGGCTGAGCTGCCGATCTTATTCGTGTGAGAGTTTATAATTTTAAAAAAAGGCAGTCGAGGATCTAAGAGGTGTAGGTGGTGAGAAGCCGTACGCTCTCTGGATTTTTATATTTATGTAAAGAAACTTGTGCAATCATGGTTTTCCCAATTAAGAAATATTAATATAGCCCTGAGAGGCAAGTGAGAAAATTTTTTTTGGTTATCCATTTTCTAAATCTGACCGAAATTGTTTTAGCTCCTGCGTTTATGACTTAAGAACGGGTGAAAAGAAAGTTCTTGCCAGGGTAATCTTTTTAAGTTCCTTAAATTTAAGTTTTAGCAGGTGAACATGAAAATTTTGCCAGGATCATTTTTCTAAATTACTGTGAAAATAAAAGTATATTGTGTGTTAGCAAGTTATGTAACTACTACTGTCATGTCTTTCTTTTAATCAGCACTAATTAAAACTCACCTGGAACATTTAGAACATGGGGTAGTGCTGCACTTCAGCCTCTTGTAGCTGAAAGGAGTAGTACACCAACACACAAAAGTGATCCTGAAAATGTTTTTTTCGTTTGCCAAATAGTTTTTCCCCACCTGAAATATTATCCTGGCAAAATCTTTTTTTTCCACCTGTTCTTGAGTGATAAACACAGGAGAGTGTCCAACTGTGTGTCCATAAAGCAATTTAAAGTCTTTCAGGTCTGCTAACAAGCGCCTGCTGGATGTTCCCAGAGCTCCACTTCAAATTAAGGGAGGACGAGGTTTTAGTGTCTATGCCTCTAAACCTATTTTATTAGATCATCCAATTCAATCAAAATAAAAATAAAAAATATCTGACGACTCATTTATATTCCTCTCCTTTTCTTACCTGACCTTCTGCTTTTTTTAATGTTATTTCTGTTTTGTAAATGTGTTTCTTTCTAATCTGCCTGTTTAATATTTCATGTGGAATGCTTTTTATTGAGAAGAACTTAACAACCCTTATTTTGAAAAGTGATGTGTGAATACATCTTTACTTAATTACTCATTAACATAGTTACCACTGTTTTCTCTGCTTTGATCACTTCTATACAAAAATTCATTCGCTCATTAATTTGCACACTTCACATATGCTAAGTGCTTGGAGGGTCATTGCACAACCATGGAAACAACTGATGCATATTTAATCAGAGTTCAGTCAGCCAACTCACACGGAATCGATTAGTATGTAAATGTAGAACATGTAAAGGGTTGATATTTGGTGTCTAGGTTCTGACCTCATCACTCCCCACATGGAAACACAAATCTCAGCGCAGAAGGGAGTGGGGAGTGACAATACACCATGTTACAGTTCTCCTACCCTGCGGGTACGCCAGATCCGCCGCTAAACTTCAGCAGTGAGAGGGACGTATACGTCACCACGACCACATGGCCCATACAAACACAAACAAGTCAAGGGAGATTTATAAGACAGAACTGATGAATGTCATTCAGGCTTACATAAAATCATATTGTGAACATTAGTGTCCATGCTGGCAATTATTTGTCAGCTAGTAAAGCTACCATGGCTTTTGCCCGGTAGGTTGACATAGTTGTTTGTTTTGTCAGCCGACAATTACGTGGTTGCTGTCGCTGGCTAACAGATTACACTCCATTTAAACTTGATACAATTACACAAACCATTTAAAGCCCTCACCGTTACGTGTTAAGCGGTGCACCGGCGCACTGACATGGAGTGGACCCACTAACTTCCCCCCAAGGGTAAGGTAGACTCAGAGGCTACAGTTGGATGTCGGGTGGAGGTGGGGCGTATGAAATGCTATGGACAGCAGCCGCGGCGATCTCGAGTTGATGGCCTGAACTATCTTGCAGGATCTGCTTCATTACTGGCGATAGAGTGCTGCAGGGATGACTGACCCAGAAGTTAGCATCGCCCTGGTTCCCTTTTTCCAGTTTTTTTTATTGGATTTTGGATTATTGCAGAAAATAAGCTCTGTGGCAAACAAGAGTTTATGATACTTACATGTTTTGTTCAGCAAGATAATCTTCACAAATGAACACCACTTTTATGGTTTTTGAAGCGTAAATGCAATCTCCAGAAGTAAAAAGCTAACATCAGGCTATAAACGAACTACACCACGGTCACATGACTTCATCGTCACCACCACTGAGCTTCCAACTTGTGATGTCACAAGCTTCCCTCTTCTACAGAAGCCTTTGGGAAAGTTTGAGTTAGAACAGTTTGCAGTATAAACCCAACGAGGCTGTAAAGGCGGACGAGTGAGTAGATGAGTTTCTGTGTTCGGCGTGACGACATTTAATGTCCCCGACAACCTCTGGAGTCTCATTGAGCTGCTTGTTAGCAACCGGCTCTTTTAAGACACGTAAAAGCTTCTAAAAGCAGAAGTCTAACCCAAAACCCATTCAAGAAACCCACTGACTTCCAGATGAAGGAACCGAAAGTGCAAACATGCTAACTCATTTCCAGGTTTTAGGACTCATTCCTGCAGCACTCTATAGTCATGTAACTACTGGCAAACTGTTAAATACTACAAGCACTTTGCAATTGTATCTTGGCAAAAAACAAAAATATAAAGCATCTGATGAAAACATGCTCGTCCTTAACTGAGATTATTGTGTCCAATCATACCAATCCAGCAATGTTCTAGCAGAGCGGTAGTGAGTACCACATTGGCCATCAGTACAGAATTGCTTCACTGGAACTCGATGCACTGAAGAATTGGAACCACTATTTCAGTTCACCAGTGCGTGCCTGTAACCTTCACACTGCCGCACGTTTACACTGAGATACCAGAACAATAATAAAGACGCTATATGTTGCAGTTAACATACCCAATATGAGGCCGACCATGGTGCTGAGGTAGCCGGTCCCACTGCCGAGGTTGAGGAAGGAGAGGCCAGGGTGGAGATCCAAAGCCTCCATCACCTCAGAGTAGATACATGGAGCAGACAGGTGGATGTTTCCATGCCGCCATGCCAAGTCCTAACAACAACAATAGTAGACGTTAACCAGCTTTTCTTGTACCCACAAATCTCTCAGCCTATCAAACTCTACAACTGTGCCCTTAAAATCATGATCCAGAATCTTTTCATCCACCAAAAACACCGTCATCATGTATGCTGTGAATTCCTTTGGACCCCGTTTGGGTGATTTCACAGACTCTCATTTTGCTCACCTTGTAAGCGTTATCCCGGTACTCGTCCAGGTAATAGTCAGCCCGGTCGATAGCTCGAAAAGCCCGCTCCACCAGGTCTGAGCGGATGTAGTAAGCCTCCTTCAGGTTGTCAATCAAGTCGTCATTGTCCTCACCGGCGCTCACAGCTCCACCCATCTTGACTGAAGGCAAAGAGCACAATTATGGTATCTACACACTTGAATTATCATCAGGATTAGCGAGGGGAAATCTACAGGAACAGATGTCCTTTTGTTGAAACGTATTCTCATGAATTTTACTTTGAGCTACATTTTCCTTACACGTTTATGCTTGTTTTGTTTTTTATTTTCAATTTCTTGATGGGAGATTTCAGGTGTGAGAAACTTCAGACTTCTATACTTGTGCACTCTCACTCTAGCTGTTTGCAGCACTTAAAATATAACTCTTTAAATCATACGATTTATGATCTTTCATTAGCAATATAAAAGAAAGTGGAAAGCTGAATCTTTATATCTTAGCACAAAAACTCCCACAACTCTCATATTCACGATAAACTAGATATAAAACAATTAATCAATTCATGATTAGAAATACAGCATGCCAAACATTCTCTGATCCAAGCTTCTGAAATGTGCTGTTGGCTGTATAAAACAGGGAACATGAAGACCTCACCTTGGGCTCTGAGAATTTGTAATCTACATTTTTGTTACTATGTTTTGGGATACTTCAAAGACTAAACGATAAATGGATTAATTGAAAAAGCCCTAAAATTTCTCCTTCAACCTTCATATTCATAAAGACCTATACATGTTTTTTTACATGTCTGTCCATTTGTAAAAACTTAAAATGTGCACAACTTGGATAGTCCTAGACAGATTTGACAACAGAAAGTACTGGTTAGTGATTTTGTGCAAAAATACACCTGAACCAGCCAAATGTAGAGGCCTAAATGAAGCTTTTGGCAGCAGAACACAAAACAAACTGTAGGTGTGAATGCTGCTGCAGGGCAGTTGTTCAGGGTGGTGTTAAAAACAACACCAGAGGGCAATGCCAAAAGGACAAGAGATCACAGGGTGCACAGGCTGCCAAATGCTGGCCATAGTCACGGGGCTGTAAAAGAACAAAGTGCATTTAAATATTACTGGACCTCCTGCTGCCTTTGATGCCACTTTGACGAGGATGTTGTCAGGTGCTGAATTAACACAGCAGTTCAAGATGAAATCAAAACCCTTTTTCAGGGAAGAGGATCCAGGAATGAGATGTTGCCCCTGTGAATACCATAACCTGCTTCGTCTTTAGGGTGGTAGCGCAGACGGCCAGAGGAGGGCGCAGTCACCCATTCTGTAACAAACTAAGTGGTTTAGTAGGCTAGTAGGGTACACACTTCCTGCAAAACACTGCCATTTGAGCTTCGCAATGCATTTGCTGACTTAATGAATTGGCTCTCACGTCCATTCTTTCCTTGACATCGTTTTAAAGGAGAGTCAAGCGTCACGCCGCGAGCTGTAACTCCGGCGGGCTTCATTTCCCCGCAGACAACCACAGCCCGCTGCACACGCTGTTGCGGTTGCTATTTGCGCCACTCTGGTGATCCAAATTCGAAAAAACACGAAAATTCAAGCGCTCCTGGCCCACCTATCACCCTGCACGAACAACAAAAACTAAACACGACATCTGTAACAGACTGTCACGCGTTAGCAAGGTCAACATAGACAGAAATAACCGCATTCTCGTTTTGGCTGGAAGAGAAGAAAGAGCGAAACGCGGATGACAACAGCTAGCTGCTGCTGCTGCTGCTGCTGTAGAAACAAGCCGCTGGCTTTCCCCGCCATGTTGGAACCTGGTGAATTTCTACCTGGTGTAAATGCCGACTGGTACTCTGCCTCAGCGGGTTCCCTTGTGTTCAGCCTTTTGTTGTTGGAAGGACCCAGTCACAAACACACCACTGCTGGATGTAAACATTCGGCCAGCTGACGTTCTGACGTCAGACGTAATATACGCAAAATGAGGGCGAGGAGGAGGACGGCCTACACACGAGCACAGAGCCCAACTGTGAGCGAGTAGTTTAACTCTACAGCGGTATTAACAAGAACATAGTTGGAGTGTCTTCGTCTTCGTCGTCTTCGTCTTCTTCTTCTTCTTCTTCTTCTTTCCGTTTTATGGCGGGTGGCAAACAGCGTTAAGGTGCATTACAGCCACCTACTATATTGGAGTGTGGACCAGAGTTATCTACCCCCC
>LKNJ01003097.1:0-37821 GCA_002120245.1 Maccullochella peelii | reverse complement strand
ATATATATATATTTTATTTTTTTATTTTTTATTTATTTATTTATTTTATTTTTTTAAATTATTTTATTTTTTTCTCCATTTAATACCAAATTATTTTGATCAGCCAGTTTCTTTCAAATAATGAACCGATTTTTTAGACTCAGTTCTTCCACTCCAAGATTATTGATTTCCCTCTTTAATGCTTTAATGATTCTCGTTCTCCAGAGTACTTTTGGTAGAAAAAATGACATGCTCCACTGATTCCCCTATTTGACAGTGCTCACATAATCCTGAAGGATGTTTGTTTATTAGGCACATTGTCTTATAAGTTTGGTATGTCCTACTCTCAGCCTTGTTAAGATGTTCTCCTCTTCGGTGCTCCTTTCAGCTGTCCTCACTGTGCCCACTTCTTGCTGCACTGCATAAAGGTGTCCTCCTGTGTTTCCTGTATCCCAGCTGTGCTGCCACTCTTTAATGATGCTTCTTTTGATTCTTCCTTTTGCTTCAGATTTACTGAGTGAAATGTCCATAATCTGCTCAAGTTTCAGAGCCTGTTTTGCTAATGCATCCACAGCTTCATTGCCCTTTATCCCTCTGTGAGCTGGTATCCACATACATGTCATCAAAATATTCATATTTTAAATCTGTACAGAATTTCATATATCTCATTAACTATATCCTGCCTACTGTGAGACATAAATGACTAATGATTAATGAAGAGCACGAAGACCACTGTAATGCTGTTGCAACTGCCATCATCTCGACTGTGTATACGGACAGATGATCAGATGTTCTTCTTTTAACAGAAACTTGTAAGGCTGGTATGCTAAAAGCCAAACCTGTGCTCCCTCTATACAGTATCAGTATATACTGAGGCAAATGTCTGATATACTTTTTGTAATCTATCTTCAACCAAGACTGCAATATTTCCAGAACCTTTATGTGCCTGCATTTTCTCCAGAATATAGAAATCAATTGACACTGATGGAAACCACCAGGGTGGTGTTACTGGCAACGGTACTGTAGGGATATATCTTTTCTGATGTAATGTCACGTCTCTAGCTACTTTCTCACTGCTCCATGCGAAACACTCCAGTTTGGCCCTTTCTCTCTCCCAACATGGGAGAAGTACCTTTTTTGTTGGATGTCAATCTTCAGAATGTCCTTGAAGATTTGCCCAGTAATTCATCATTAACTGTTTTGCGTCTAATATGCAGCGGCATCTCACCCACCTCAACCTGAAGAGCGAACACAGGAGTCGTTTTGAAAGCACCACAGCAAAGTCTCAAAGCCTGAGCCTGCACCACCTCCACCTTCTTTAATGAGGTCTTTGCTGCTGAACCATAAGCAACACACCTGGTGTCCTGGTGCACGTCGGCTCACTGTCACGCTGTCAGTGCTTACTGGGACACTTGAATACAACAGAACCGTCGTTAATGATATTAGTAACACATGTTAGTCCTACTATGGCTAATTAAAATGTCTGCTGTGAAAAAGGACCAGAGGTTCCCAACATTTTTTGTCTGACGTACCCCCACAGCCCTATCAGACGATCCTAAGTCCCCCTGTATCTGACCCCTTTGATAGAAGGGATGGCTTCATGGTATTGTTTTGTAGTTTTGCCCAAATTTGCATTTGTACTACTACCATTTGGAGTGACAGAAACTGGTCATTTCAACCGTTTACAGTATCTTTACTTTCAGCTTAGCTAGTCTTTCTGCAGTCTTAATCAACTTACAGCTGACTGAGGTTGGTGGAAAACTGAGGCATGTCTTGTGCAGTCAGATTACCATAGTACCAACAGCTACAAAGATCAGCATCACACACATTTGTAATCTTACATGTGTGTTGATTTTTCTCTTAAATACAAATATGTAAATATATATTATCTAATCACAATTTCTATTTTTTTTTTCAAATTAGCCGAGCTTCACAATTTCCCACATACCCACTGAGGGTGTTTGTGCTGTATTGGATGCACATTGTGAGGTGTTACTATAATGTACTCTCCTCCACAGTGCTATGTAAATGAGGAGCACGTTACATGCTGTATATAACAATGTTCATGGTTTTCGTAAATCTAGCACAAGCATTCCTGATTATTGCACAGAAATGGTTTATTACTGTAACACATTGTGATAATAGTCATAATGTTTGTGATAATAATCTCCACTCCCCAGTACCAAAGGCACGGCCAGATCAACCTGAACTCCTGGGCCCTTATTAACCCTCCGTTGCTCATATTGCCTCCAAAGTTTGTACTGTTTTTTTTTTTTTGCTGTGTGTTAAAATCAAATAACATTCTGAAAACAGGGCATCGCTTTTGAGGATTTACAGGGACATCACAAGGACTGTGTGAGTATGACAGAAGAGACTCAAATTGTGTTTATTTCTATAATTTCTCATTGAGACTTGCATACAGTAACCTGATAATAAAGTTACATTTCCTCTACAGCAAACTGAATAGTATGTCCCTTATAAAGTAACAACCAAGTAACAAACAAAAGAAAATCAGTCCGGTTAGTAAAAATGTTACATACATGCATTTGTGTAAATCAGGAGATATTTAAAAATGAAATCTCACCCAACACCTATCTAAACACTTCTGTCTGTCTGGACACAGAAGCCCCTTGTCTCTGTATCCACCTCTCCCTCGAACCTCACATGTTCCCATCTTTTACATCTTACGTGTGTGTCAGGGCTGTTGGCCCTCTTTAATGTCTGCCCGGTCCACATTCAGGAACTGTGAGCGCTATGCAAAATTGAAACTTAGATTTTGACGCACCCCTGTGTACATTTGAGTAATGATAGCACAGTAGTTGCAACTACATACTAATTTAGACACAAACGTTTGAGGATGAACATGTGACTAATTAAATAGGTTAAAGGTTATGGCAGTTTAATATTTTGCGTGTGGGGATTTACACAATGAATGAAAGTCACATCGGTGTAATTCATTTTGACCACCAAGACTACATGAATGCATCACTGGGTCAGTGGTAGATATTTGTACTTAAACATTTGGATTCTGAGTGAAAGCACACACTGCTGTGAGAAAATGAGAATATTAATCATTATTCAAGGCAACTGAGAAAAACTACTGACAGCTGCAGAGAGATATAAAGTTCCATGATAATACTCAATGCTCTTGAGTCTACACATGTTGATTCACTGAATGGTCCACCAGATGTCAGTGCTGTTCAACATAAAAACTACATGTAACTGCATGTTAACAGCACACTCAAGTCCCCCATTTTGTTCCCCAGGCAGGCAGGCAGTGTGTGCTGTGAGGCTGCGTGGTCATGCACACTGTGTCAGAGCATATGATATACTTCAGTTTACTTATTCACAAGCACTGGTGTTATTGCAATGCAAGGTTGATCATTCTTTCTTTCTCGTACACAAACACACACACGTTTGTCTTTCTATACTTTTGAGGACCTTCATTGACATGATGCAGTTTGAGAACCACTGCCCGAGCTCCTTACCCTAACCTTAACCATCACAACTAAATGCCTGACCACATTTCCTTAACCTAACCCTAACCTTAAAACTCAGTCTTAACCCTGAAACAGTCGGTCCCAAAGTGATGACACGCCGAAATGTTCTCACTTTGCAAACATGTCCTCACTCCCAAGGTCTAAAACTCATATCGGTCCTCACAAAAATAGACATACAAGAGAAAACACAGACACACACACACTGATTTGACAGAGTCATACTTGTCTATGATTCTTTATTTTTGTTTTTCATAGAGAACATTTAAAATGGTTCATACCCCCACAATAACTGACATCACTTCTCTGGTTTATAACACTGACACAGGAACAGGGGAACATGTACACAAGTACACAAACACACAGTCACAAATTCAGCCCATCTACAGTGTTTAACTTCCCAAACGCAAAAAATCAAAAAAACTAAAACATGAGACCCCGAGGACGCACAGCCAAGGCCTGTCCCACTTTACAAAACGGTGCAGTAGCAAAGGAACGACCACAAAAGTAACAAAAATGACCATACAATCTATAGTTGTGGAAGTGCTTGTAATTTTGGAAGTTTTATACTTTTTTAAAAGGATATATCAATGCCTAGAAAATCACTAGTAAAAATAGCTCATCTCTGTAAAAATGTGCTAGCAGGACAACCCTTGGCTGTGGATTTTTTTTTCTTTGTCACAAACGTTTTTTTTTTTAACCATTTTGAACTTGTCTTCAATACAACAACAATAACACTGTTTTCTTCTTAATACAAATATGTACAGAGACTTTCACTTGTTTCAAAATAATGCCCTGCACACTGATGCATTATCTAGGGGTGATGATGATGAAGATGATGATGATGTTCTTCAGATTCCTTCACAGAAACTGTCCATGCAGTTTGGTACCTGAATCGACAGAATGGGGATCACAGTTTCTTTAGCCTAACAAAAGTGTGTTGTTTTGAATCTCTGTCACAAAATGGCCTCTACCTGCTGCATGTAAAAGACACATTTATTTTATGTCCCTATACATAGTAACCCCCCCCAAGTTCCCGCGACAGTATTGGTTAAGAGATCTAGATCCAGACCAAATGTTTTCAACAGTATTGACCCAGGTTTGCCAAGTGTAAACACACCATATCTTGAAATGAGTGGAGTGAGAAAGGCACACATGATAAGACCACACAGTTTGTAACTACAGCAGGGGGGTGGGGGTGGGGAGGGGGCTTTTGGTTTTGCTCAGCTTGATGAAAAGTGCCACTCAACTAGACATCTCTTTCTTATGAGTCAGTTTCTATGTGGTGTGTGTGTGCGTGCGTGCTTCAAAGTGTGACCATCCTTCTCTTGACAAGCACACACATGAACCTGACATGAAACTGGGATGCAGAGGTGTGTCGTCCCCCCCTCCCCCTCCCCCTAACACAGCTGGATTTTGGTCTGGGCTGGTTTCCCTGAAAGTGTCATCATGTTAAATTCATTTTCATTCCAGGTGCTTTAGGGAAACTGGGCCCGGACCAGTTTGCTTTTTAATTTGCTTTGCTATTTAGAATAATAAAACTCCTCAGTCCATCACTCAATACTTTTATGTATATAAGAAAACATACAGTGCGTGGGCGCAGAACCAACCGTAGGCTGCATTTGCTTTCTCAGCTGACATTTTTTTTAAATGCTATGCTTTCATGGCCTCTGTGTTATTCATTTACATACCTCAGTAGACAATTTCATCAAGCAGTTTAAAAGGGGTCATGCCATATCAAATAAGTTAGGAGAATATTCACAGTCTTAACACTCTCGGGTAGTATTCTCGTGCATTTCAAGAGAGGAAGAATATACTACTTTGTTAACCAAATGCATTAAAACTATCTTTCGTGAGGAAAGGTTACACAAGACATGAAGACGGGGGTTTCATAAAAAGCTTCGACATTCTCTTGAGTGATGGACACATATTTATGCAACAAACGCCTCCTCCTTAAACAAGGGGGAGATTGTGTAGCCTGGCAAATCAATTTCCCACTCCCACACACTCATCTCATTTCACACGAGGCCTTGATCCAGCCGCTGCTATCGCCTCTAGCCTCAGCTGACTGGCTGACCTATGGCATTGCTCTGTTCTGCTTTAGCAGCTCTCCACGGTCACCTGAGAACCAAACTCGGCTTCCTGTCAATCTCTTTTGGTTTTTGTTTGGAAAAGAAAGTAGCGCTTCCTTTTTATACATTTTGGAGCTTTGACAGCATGGACTGAACCCCCTGAATCAAAGAGATGTCTCTATCTGACGTAACGCACGGGTTGTTTTTGCATGTGAACAGCAACAAACGGGTGTGACAATGCTTTGTAATGCGCCCTCCGGTGGGGGTGAATACTTGCTATTGCTCGTGATTGGGGTTCTTACAAGTCGAGACTCAAATGCTGGCATTTTCAACAATTATTCAGAAAGTGCACAAAGGAGTTTCATTCTACATTGGCTAAAAGCACATTTACAACATGCCTTTGACATCAGAGTTACACAAGGGTATCATACTGTACACCACAGTAGCTGCGACAGATCACTCAAAGGCAGGTTACGCTAAAGTCTCCTACTTGCTTGTTTCAACATTAGAGAGAATGGGCTCATAGCGAGCAGGCCTGACCAGTAACAATACAATAACTGCACAATGTCGCCAAACATTATGTGCAGAACATTATTCAGAGGCATCATCTTTTGTTTTTTTTTTGTTTTTTACTATACATGAACTCACATGACACTTAGGAACAAAGAGCCAACCATCTAGTTTCAAATTGACAGCCATTTCTCAGATTCAGTAGTACAACACACAGTAGATGTTTTTGACATTTCTGGAACAGACCAATAAAGAAGGAAAAGAAGAAACAAAAAAAGGAAACCTATGAAAACACTTCCAAAGTTTTGTACTATCATCATCAACGCCTACTTTGCCTTCAGCTTGACTGAATGGTATGTTTAAAGCCACAGTAGAGCAGGTCTTAGTGATATTACAGAAGGTGTAACTGCCTCCTATTGATAACGGCCCTCACATCTCTTCTAGACAGCTAGTGATCCTTTGATAAGGTAATACAAGAGAAGAAGAAGAAGAAGAAGAAGAAGAGCAAGTCAACAATTACACTGGAAAAATATATGTATGTTTATATTCATATATATAGCATCTTTAAAATCTATTTATACAGAGTGTATATATAGTGTACTAATGGCCATCTTGGCAGAGAAATAAAGGCATCTGAAACAATCACCACTCTCTTGATGCCATGGTCTTCTCGGGACCAGACATTGTTACATTGCAGAAAATGCTAAGAATCAGGAAAGAAAGTGAGTTCTTTTTTTTTCTTTTTTTCTTTTTTAGTGGCACTTTGTGCATCAAAAAATTAAAATCTAGAGTAAGGCTACAAGGGTGTGTATGTTTATCTGATAGGAGTTTGTCAAAGGAGGCCATCCTACAGGATCCTCGAGGGTCGACTATGTCCCTCTGTGTGTGTGTGTGTGTGTGTGTGTGTGTGTGTGTGTTTTAGACCCATACATCCAGCCTAAATCACTGCTGGAACAGAGCTCTATATATGTACCATTGCACTGATGAAAATAATAAATAAGAAGTGAACTTAAGCATCATGGTACATCAGAGGTTTTGGGTGAGCCAGTGCTGGCCGCTACAAAGCGCTTGGGAGAGGTAACATTTCTGAACTCTATGTTTTGTTTTTTAACTGTTCTTGGTTTTCTTTTACCCGACAAAAGCAAACACACAGAGACCAGATAGCAACAGAACAGTGATTGCTTTTGTTGGGTTCTTTTTTTCATCTTTACAATCAGCTGCTGGTATGTCTAGGTATAGGCCTAAGTAATCAAACAGTATTTGTATTGATTTGCTTTATTTAAATATTAGCAGTGGATCTTTAAGACTACTCAGACTCAATCGTCACATCACGCACATAAATAACAAAATAAATATACAGCCATATCAGTCAATTTCTTTCATATTAAATAAATAATAAATACATACTTTCTTTTTTTTTCTCAGCAGTGGGTTTCTGAATGTAGCAGTAACAGAAAGAACAAACGAAAAGGACGAAAACAAGAACCCAAAAAATAACTTTTTTTTTTGTTGTAAAATTATCAAAAGATTTTTGTCAGTTATAAAACATCTGCACTGAAAAAGGTTTTTAAAAAGTACTCAAAACAAAATATGCCTTGTCAGTTATCTATATAGATTTTTAAAATATTGACGTAAGACATCTGCAAATCGCTTTGACCGTGATAATCAGTAAAGATGCATTTTGTGTGTGTGTGTGTGTTACAAAAACAAGTTAATAAATAGATTGCTTCAAATAAATAAACCTCAATAACATAAATGGCAATAACTTACAATTTAAAAGTTCACAACTTTAAATAATTCATATATAACAATAATTATTGTACCACAAAACTATTCATTGAAATGAAGTGCAATTCCTATGTTGATAAATACTATTGATATGACTAACTGAATTTGAAATGTGTGCACACTATTACTATTATCATTTCAGTATTTTTTTTTTAAAAAAAAGGAAAAAAAAGGATTTATCTGCTGCTTTTTAAATCATGATATCAGCTGTCCCATGAAAAATAAACCACCTACACTGTTCCTGGATCTGTCTCACGACCTTGCTCAAAGAACTTTTGCCCCGCTAAACTGAGTCAACATTGCGCTGTTGACATCTTTGTCGCAGTAATACCACAAAGCAAACACAAATTCAGTTTAGTGCATGCTTCAATATTGCCGGGATGTGTGTGGTCATGAATCGGAGAGCTTTTGGAGCCGCTGAACGCACACGCTCGCCACAGTGCACGCCACAGCACAGCACTGAGAGTCTTCATGTTCAGCTCATCCGTGTCCTCCTCTTCGTGTTGCAGAGCTCCTGTAAGTGATCCTGTGCACACGTTCCTCCACGTTCCAGTTGACGTGAAGCGCAAAAACTGATCAACCGCGCAACAGTGAAACCCTCTCCAAAACAGTTAAGGACACAGAAGAGACAACAGGTAAACATACAGCATATTAAAAAACCCCAGATACAGTTTCTAGTAACATTATTCTTCTTTTCCATCCATTGTGACTGAAAGATCCGTTTCCTCCTCCTGATCCCAGCAGCAGCATGGTGTGGATTTTGGTCCGCGTCAATTTTCTTCTAACAGAGTGCTCCCTGGGTTGACTTTTTTAAGTTGCCGTTTATTTAAATAACCTGAATTCCCTTTTTGTTTTTTGAATCATATTTCAATATATTGTAGAGTATTTCAACATCCCTCCATCTCCACCTCCGTCACGCTCCTGCGCTTCAGGACAGTTTGAGCTCCGCGTGTGTGTGTGTGTGTGCGTGTCGAGCCTCAGACTTTGATGCCCTTCACAGCTTTGTTGATGCTCTCCAGCAGGGCCTTGTTCTCAGGGCTCTGGATGCAGTCCTTGTTGGTGTACATGTCGGTCAGCGTGCTCACGTAGCTGTCGAAGTTCTGCTCGGTGATTGGCTCCTGCTGTGGTACAAACAACAACCAATCTCAACTGAGAAGAGCGGGGAAACCAACGGCATTGCGCTGGTCAACACACCAGATTCACCTTGAAGCAAATACATTCAATCATTCGAAAAGGTGTGTGTGTGTGTGTGTGTGTGTGTGTGTGTGTGTGTGAGCGGGTCCAGCCCCGTGTGTGTACGTGAACAGCAACTCACCATGTGTGGCAGGCGTATATTAGCAAGGCTGCGGATCAGGGCGCGGCTGAGACCAGACAGCTCCATGAACAGGGCCTCGTTCTGCTCCTCGATCACCTTGTTCTCGTGCTCAATGCTCTTCAGGTTCTTCTCCATGGAGGAGATCTGCAACGCACAGCGAGAGGATTACTACAAATATCTACAAGAACCACTTCAGGCTGCAGGTTGTAACTAGAATTAATATTAGAAGAAATTTAAAGAGTAAGTCTGGTGATATTCTATATTTTTAATCAACTTCCATGAAAATATCCAAACCAGCAGTGAATGTATCTACTAACAAGTATTGTGTGTGTATCTTCTTCCTCTGAGCCATAGAGCTCCAATGTCGTTAAAAACTCATCAGTGAGCCACACTGTTGTTCCTTCATCACCATGAAAACACACACTGGAGTTTATTTATACACCGTCCTGCTGCCCCAAATACTCACTAGAACACCAAATGTGGATTCATCCACCGCTGAAAATAGTCCCCAACAAATGCACTATTTCCTCCTGTTTGTTTGATAAAAACTACAGTGAGCAGCTGTTGGAGGAAATAATCCTGCCTTTAAAAAAAAATGAAACTATATATTTGTGAGTCATTTTTAGAGATTTACGTCTCCAGGGCTCGGGGTACAAACATATGAAAGTATTGAAAATACACAGTTTCTACTCTTTTCATGAGAGTTCTTGATAAAACCAAAATAAAGACTATCACTACGAGCCTACGTAACAGCGTGGTAGTAAGTGGTAATAGTGGTAATAAGTGGTAATTACAGGATAATGGTAAATACTAAAATGTGGTGAATGACTAAATAATGTCAGTTACAAAGCAATATTTACCTTAAGTTTGCTAACATTAGCCAACATTAGCTACTGGTCTTGGAGCTACAAAAACCTTGAGTTCATGACGTTGAGAAAGAGTGTGTTCTATTGCTTTTTAATTCAACGTTTCATTAGTAGAATAAAAGTTATTTATTCTTTCAAAGGCTTCACAACTGGGCAGAATGACTTCCATCTGTGATTTTTTAGGAACAAAACAAATGCTAAAATTTTACAGCTTTCTCTTTGTAATATGTCAACAAGTCTCACATGCGACTCTGAATTTGGTAAAACATATCAGCAGTTCTGTCCTGAAAGAACCCATCACATGTTCAGTGGTTTATATGTTAAAATAAAACAAAACTAGAGACACACACACCTGAGTCTGCAGGTTGACCATGTCGGCCTCCATTTCATTGTTGGATTCGTTGAGGTCGTTAATCTCTTTGTTGAGCTGCTTGATGTCCTCATCGTTGTCCAAAACTAAAGGAGAATTCAGATACATTAGAATATATGTTTCAGTTGTCCTCTGCATGTTCCATTTGATATCTTTGCTATTTGGGGATACAGAGTATATTAGTTTTGTTAAAATGATGTTGTATTGAGTTGTAGGCATATTCTGAATCCTAACCCTCCGTGTACCTGGACTTGGCTCCATCCCCGACTCTACATTCTCTGCTATAACAAAAGGATTTGTTCCTGTATTGATTGGTCACTTGTAAGTTCATATTTTTAGTTTAAACACTTAAGATTAAGGTTAAGTTAAGGGCTCTAGAAAACAATGGATATGGTTTTTGCACACACATGTATAGACACAGGCCCACATACAAATTGATTTATAGATTTTGTTTTTTCACCACATCTTACCATCACTGGCTCTGAACTTGGTGCTCAGGTAGTCCTCTGTGGGGAACTTGGCCTTCTTCTTGGCGTACAAGGCTCTGGGGCATCCTGAGAGGCTGCACACACACAGGGGGTGTTACATTGTGGACCGAGTTATGACATTATATCTAAACACATCAGCGTCAGCTTCATCAGCCAAGTATGTGAACAGATAGCAGGAATCTGACTCCGGTTTGCAGCTGCTCTCAGTGTTACACACAGAACAATTTACAGGAAGATAGAAATAGACAAAAAGCTAAACACAAGGACAACAAAGCTGAAAATAGATGTATGTACATACAAGTAGGTGAAAAAAAAAAATATACAAAGCAACAGGTCTATATACAAGTCAAGTGTTTCTGTAAATTGTAAACAAATTCAAATGGTGCAAATGAATAAATATACAGGCCACTGTAACTTGCAGTAAACCATGTGTTAATGCAACTAGCTCATAATGTCATGATGAAATGAAATGTGACTGTTAAAGAATCTGGATTTGTTTAAAGTAAGAGAGAGATATATGTTCAGACACAACATCCAGTTTCAAACAGAAATATGTCCAATTATGGAAACAAGAAGCCATACGAATGTTGTTTTCTTGTGCTTTAAAGAATAATTCAACAATCTGGGAAATACGCTTATTCCCTTTCTTACCGAGTTAGATGAGAAGATTGATGCCACTCTCATGTTTTGTGCAGAGCCAGCAGGCTGTTAGCTTAGCTTAGCATAATGACTGGAAACAGTTAGTCTGACTGGTTCAAAAATACACTTACCAACACCTCTAAAGTGCAGTAATTGACATGTTGTATCTCATTTGCTTTTTCAGTACACAAACAGAAGTGTAGAAACAACAAGTTGTGGTTTTACAGGGAGTTACGCGCTGTGATGTTTTCTTGGACGGACGTCTTGTCAAGCCACAGCTTTTCATTTCTTACATTTCTATTTCTGTTAATTAGACAGCTCAGAAGAATACGTTTCAGCTGTGGACAGAGCCAGGTTAGCTGTTTTCTGTGTCATTAAGCTAAGCTAACCATCTCCTGGCTCTAGCTCCATTCTTAACGTACAGACATGAGAGTGGTATCGATATTCTCATCTAACTCTCAGCAAGAAAGCGAACAAGAACGCCTAAAAAGCTATTTCTTTAAGTGAACATGTTTAATACAAAAACATAGACATAGAAGTCCCTTAAACTTTACAGCACAGACCTTATTTGCATAAAGTTGTTCCCCTGTCAAAGCAAGTCTACATTCATACTACTATCTCCCTCTTATAGTTAAAAGAAAATAAATAGCTGTCCACATGCAGCTTACCTGCGGTGTGTGAGGAAGCTTCCGTTAGCATGTCCGGAGCCGTCACAACCTGGGGTGGGACAAGAAGGCCCCTCTGTCTTGAAGGCCTTCCAATTGAAGGGTGTTCCATTCAGGAGACCCTCCTTCTGTCTGCGGGCCGCCAGCGGACACCCGTAGGCGCTGCGGTGTGTGGCATACTTGCCACTGATGTGACCCAGGCTGTCGCATCCCGGCACTGGGCATCTGCAGGGAGCAGAGGAAAGGAGGGAAACAAGAAAAGACCAGAGGAGAGTTGTGTAGCAGGAGAGGGAGAAGAAGAAGTGTTGAAGCAAGAAATAGAGAAATAAAGAGAGTGAGATGGCACAATGGTTAGACAAGGGGAACCCAAAAATATAAACTGTAGAGAAAGTTGAGAATGTTGTAATAACGATTTAAGTTATATACTTTCTCTACTGGGCCAAATTCATTTTCTCACATCTGTGTTTGACATATTATTTATTCAATGAATAATATTACTGATGCAAGAGCTATTAAGGTTTAGCACATGCTGTTATCAACACGCTGTTAAATTAACTGTTTTGTGTGCAAATGCAATATGAAGCCCATGTATTTCTTATGTATTGACAATCTACTCTACGATACTCTACCATGAACTACATTCAGAATCAGTATCTGCAGTTAGTGTATTTTCCCATCAGTAAGGGCCCGATTGTTTGATTCAATTACGGGGGCAGGTCACTACCTCTGCATATGATTCACAGTGACTTTCCTCTCTCTCTCTTTTTATTGCATTTTACTTTTACCGTCAGTCTCGCTAAAAGCAGACATTATGGCTTTCTGAGCGGTACGAACTTTAAAAGCTCGGAGTCCTCCTGGTTGTCCTTGGTAGGAGTTTTAATTCCACTTTTCTTGGCACGCGGGCACCCAGAGATACTGAAAACAGAAAGTATGGAGTTGATAACATAGGGTTGAAAAAAGGTCTGGTGAAGTGATTGCTTAATAAAGGGAGAGAACATTATAAGGAAGAATAATTTTACAGAGGTTGTTCAACCAAATTACAAACCAAATCAACTCAAAACGCCTAATATGGCCGATAATAGGATAATGGAAAGGTGTGGAAATGTGTGAGTATGTGATCCCTGTCTAATTCTACCATGAACTGTCACTAGGCCTCTCTGACTGACTGTGTATGTGTGTCCATGTGTGTGTGTGTGTGTGTGTGTGTGTGTGTGTGTGTGTGTGTGTGTGTGTGTGTGTGTGTGTGTGTGTGAGTGTGTGTGAGTGTATGCGTTTTTTTGTGTGTGCATTTGTGTTTTTTGTTTGTTACCTTCTGTGGGAGGCGTAGTTTCCTGTGATGTGACCTGAACCATCACATCCTGGAGTGGGGCATCTGGGAAACGACAGAGCAGTGCTTAACATTAAAGGTTAGCAGAAAAAATAACACTGTAGATGTTTCACAGTGGAATGTCTTCAAGATAATGGCATTATGCAGATGAGAGAAATGGTTGTCTTATTCATTTTGCTCATTTTCTTATTCATTCTGCAATGTCAGCAATGTTTGTTTTAAATTCATTATTTTCAGGCCATTTAAACAGCTCTTGTATCAGTCTATCGTGGGCCGTAAGAAGCCTATTTTCTAGTAACGTTTCATTTTACATTTACATGAACTGATTGAAGTAAAAGCAAGCATAGCCCAAGCCAGATGGAGGAAAAAAAACACCATGACAGATGCAGCAGCAGAGGCAGAGGCAGCAGCCAGCAACAAAAGATGAGTTAACGTCAGCAGAATAAAGCATTGTGGCGTTGGACGGTGTCAGTAGCAGTGCATTGAAGTGGCAGTGAAAAGGCAGTGAAGGTGTAGAGCAGACATACTTGAGTTCAGGGGTGTGGGCCGCCATGAGGGACCGAAGGCTCTTATCAGCGAGAGGACACCCAGACAGACTGAGAGAAAGGAGAAAGAGCGAAGGACAGGCAGAAGAAGAGAAGGACGAGAAAAGGGGGCGAGGAAAGCGAGTGTGAGGGGATTGAAAGGAGAGAGGAGAAAGACATGAGTGAAGGGAAATCAAGAATGCAAGGCATACCAAGGTCATTTAGGAAAAAGAGGACAGACGGCAAAAAGTAAATTACTGATGCATATCAAAGTCAATGACCGTCTTTGCTTCCCGGGCTCACGCTACATTATTGCCTCTGGCATGTCAGGATCAAATAAAATATTTGAATTAGTCGTGGTGCGCCCGCTTTGGACTCAGGTGCAGAGCGGACAGCAGACGAGTCTCAGCAGAGCTAACATTTCATATAAGAGTTTATATATAGAGCACTACTGTATCACCCAAATAAGTCTGCAATGGTGCATACCTGCGATGGGACGCATAGTTTCCAGTGATGTGACCACTGCCATCACAACCAGGTGTGGGGCACCTGGAGAGGACGAGATACACAGAGGAGAAAAAAGAGACAGACATGCAGAGTTAGAAAGGACAGAGGGACTGAATCAGAATCATTTCTAACTAAATATGAGTTCATTTTCCATCCTCCTTTTTTGCTGTTTTTAGCCATGCTAGTGGTGTGGCTATGTGGCTGGCAGTATTGATCAGTCCAGACTTTGGTCCAGATGGAAATATCTCAACAACCATTAGATGGATTGCCATGAAATTGTGTAGAGACATTCATGGTCCCCAGAGGATGAATTCTAATGATTTTGGTGATCCTCTGGCTTTTCCTGTAGTGCCAACATGAGGTTGACATTTGTGGTTTTGAGTAAATATCTCTATTATACTACTATTGGATGGATTGCCATGCAATTTTATTCATACATTCATGTCCCCCTAAGGACAAATTGTAAGAGTGTTACTGATCCCTTAACTTGTCATCTAGCGCCATCAGCGTCAAACTTTTAACTTCAATACTTTGGTTTATGACCAAATACCTGCAAAACTGATCCCCATCAGCCTCAGCTGTGCTTTGTGTTTAGTGCTAATTAGAAAATGTTAGCATGCTAACATGCTAAACTAAGATGGTGAATATTACACCTGCTACATCAGCATGTTAGCACTGTTATTGTGAGAATGTTAGCATGCTGGCATTAGCATTTAGCTCATTAGTGTGGCTGTAGACTCTTCGTCTTGCTACTTACGAGAGCAGCTCTTTCTTGCTATCCTTGGGCTGGAACTTGACCTTGAAGCTTGGGGTCGTAACCTCTCCTGGGTACTTCCTCTCCTCCAGACAGTCCTGCATCATGTCACAGTCCTCTGGATCGGATGAGACGAATGACTGGCCTGTGTGCTCCATCTGAAAAATTAATAAACAAAGAAGATTAGCACAAATGCGCTGGTAATTCCTCTGTGA
Organism: Maccullochella peelii; assembly: GCA_002120245.1. Lineage (NCBI taxonomy): Eukaryota > Metazoa > Chordata > Actinopteri > Centrarchiformes > Percichthyidae > Maccullochella > Maccullochella peelii. The sequence goes on along the minus strand of LKNJ01003097.1, from coordinate 22,305 downwards.
TCCTTTGATTATTCAAATTGTACTAATGTGTAATGACCTTTTTAGACAATTTTTGAGTGATGGCTTTCTCACAATAGTTTGCATATTTGTATACAAGCAAAGAAACTTTGCAAACCACCATGTGCACACAAGTCTGTACTCTAAACCCTTTTTTATTCTTTTGTAGACAAGTGATGCAGAGTGTCCTCATAAAAAATTTACACTCAAAGCTCTTTATATTTCTTTTGAAAAAGTTCAAAGGAGTAAAAAATTTGCATATGCCAAAGTCAGGATGGTGCAATGCACCTGACACACCACCTCTGTTACACAGTGCATGTTTTAACAGTACAGTAACTCTCACATTTCAATGAAATAAATGAATAATAGAAAGAGGAAAAGGGGACAGGAAATAATGCAAGGGGATTTGAGAAAGACAAAATGATGTAAACAAGTTTCTTATTCAAAAAGCTTAGGGGGAATTTTGTCTGTTGTTATTTATGTTGCAATACTTCCTCTGTGACTAATACCACAGGAAATACTGCGTGTTTGGAGCTTGTACTTTTGCTCAGCCTAATTGTACTGACCTCGTCCATTTCCTCCTCCCTTTGGCGGTTGGGTTTGGTGTAATCCAGAGGTCCCTCACACTCCTCTTGCTTGTAGGTGTGTAAGTTTGGTGATGTCATCCCACTGCTTCCACCGTGATGGAGCGAGGAAGAGGAGGAGGAAGAAGGGTCTGGGGAGCGAACCCCAGGGCTGGTGCCTGACAGACTGCCCTCTCGTTTAATGGGCTTCTTCATACTCAGGTCCAGGGTGCCATTCTCATCCACCTCAATGTCCATTTCCTGGAGAAAACACATAAGATACTCAGGACTGCGGCCATATCACAACATCATCAGCTTTTCATACAACGAGGCAGGGGGCATGTGATGGATGAATTCTTATGAAAATACAAATAATAAAATACCATTTTATAATAATGAGTTGAGTTTTAATAATTTATGATTTCACAATTTAATAAAAAGTATTCTCAAATATAAATGACTAATGTCTCCTCTGGTGCTCTTCAGTGTATTTGAGAGGCATTACTGTATGATGATGATGATGATGATTGTGATTAATTTAATTACCCTGTTGAGCAGATTCAGCTCTACACATACATTAATATACATTTTCGTGAATCATAAATTCATATAACCCACAGTGGCACAGCGAGGGATTTAGATTCAGATTAAACTAAACTTTCATGTGGGGAAATGATTGATTTCTTCTTATTTCCACTCTTCCACCTTCACCTGTTTGTAAAATTGCCCTCAAGCTTATACAGTAATTTATACAGTCATCCAGCAGTGTGATGCACTTTTCAGAGTGCTAAATGTTCAAGTTCAGAACACCACCTTCATCGCTTAAGCATGTTAGTAATGACATCTAATGTACTCTGGTAACACTTTGCCAACAGCAGCAACACCGCGGTTCATCTCTCCATGCTCTATTATAGTGCTGGCAGGTGAACAGAAACAGAGGGGCGAGATGAGCCATGTTTTCAGCATTCATCTAAAATGGCGCTCATATGGGCTGGTCAAGGGCCAGAAAAATCAAAGGGTTAGGAGGAGAGAAAACGGGAACAGTTCCCAGAACTGTCCCTGGTTGATGAGCTCAGTGTTCCAATGTTTCAATATTGGATTTCAACTGGCTCCGACTCTGATTCCAGATCAGTCCCCGGTTGATGTGCGCTGTAATACTGCGCAGCTAAGACCTGCTCTTGGATTGCTGCCTTGCTGAACAACACCTTGCTCTGCTGTGCTGCCAGAGACATTAATCTTGAGTTTTTATCTTCCTAAAACCGTGTCGGGAAATCGAAAAATGATGAAGCAGTCACTTTCTCTCCTCTGTGAGGCAAAAGGGCTTTTAAAAATCACAATATGGGGGAAAGTGGTGCTCCAATTACACCTCCTGTGCACAGAGAGGGGAAATAGGGAGTGAGCGAGAGATAGAGGTATAGACACAGAGACAAACAGAGAGAGAGAGAAACTTAGGGATAGGATAGCATAGGGAGAAAGAGAGGAAGAAAGAGATGTGAAAAGAAAATGAAAGAAAGAGCGGTGGGGGTGGAGAAAGAGAGTGGGAGATCCGTCCGGCAGATAATGAAAAAAGGCTACCTGGTGGAAAAGTAATCCAGGGAACTGGCAGTCAGCCAAATTCAATAACAACATGAAAAGTGTGTGGGATGGAGGGATGAAAGGATGAAAGAGGACCGGAGAGGTGATGCAACTGCATCTCAACACCACCCTGTTGCTGTAAGCCAATGTCTCCTGATGATATATTCATGCGGAGTTGATGGGGAGAGAAAAAAAATGAGCAAAAGAGAGAGGAGAGGGGAGGCACACCCACTGCATCCCCTCTCATCTCACCAGCTGTGGCCTGCAATGTTTCAATCTGCACTACAATCAGCTAATAATCTCTTGTACTAAGGAGAGAAGAACAGGCTACAATAATGACATCACCCACAACTGATTCATTTCATATTTGTTCTTTTTTTGATCAGCTAAGAAGGTGATGAAGGATTTATTTCCCATACTGTTTGTCCGTCTTTAATTATAATCCCTGATAAGCGCTAATTAACATGCAAAAAAAACATATATATCAAGGTCTGTTTACCTTGTTTTGGGGTTTGGTGCTGAGGTTCTCAGGTTTCTCCCAGCAGCGTGTAGACAGGTTCAAGATGGCAGTGGCAGCCATGTGGGCGGCCTCGGCATCATGGGAGTAGTCGTAGGCCAAGGAGGAGCTCTTTCCGTAACCGTGGAGACTGAGGCTGGGCGACGATGACTTGGGGAATGAGGGCTTAGCTGAAGGAGGACAAAAAGTCAATTTTAGATCAGGTGATCACAAAAGTAGGATACAACAGAGAGGAGAATAGAATATCGACAAAAAAGGTTTGTTTTTGCTGGGAGCACAACCCTAAATGATTAGTGTAAAGTAATTCAAACTAATAATATAAGAAATAAACAGTATGAAAATAATGAAGGAAAAATGGGAGAGAATGAGAAACAAACAAGTGTGACAGAAGTAATGTTTGCTGGGAGAGACTGTGCATTACAAACATCATAGCTGGACTTTAAAGGAATCGTTTGACTTTTTAGGAAATATGCTTATTTTACATTATTATTTGCATGAACCAGCAGTCCTCTCTTACTTTTGAAGGCTTTGGGTGAGGTTTCGCTGGTGGGCATCTTTGGAGCAAGCATGCGCCTCCCGAACACTTGAGCGTCGAAGCTTGCATAATCGAAGGAAACCTTGGAGTACTTCTCCAGCTCCTTGGCCAGGTTGGCGCGAGGCGTGGCGGGTGCCATGTTGGGCCTGTAGCTGCCATACTGGGGCACCTCCAGCTGCTTCACAAAGCACATGGGCCTGTGAGGAGGAGAGGGAGAGGACGTCAGGGTGGTTGGGGGGGTTAAGATGACATAAAGCAGAAAGTAGAATAAAATAGAATAGATGAGGAGGAGAGATGGGATATGAAAGAGGATTGACACAATAAAGAGTCACACACACAAAACAAATAGAGAGAAGAGAAAAAAGAGAAGAGAATGAGAGAGGGAGGTAGAGTGACATAGAGAGAGTAAAGATAGGGGCAACGGTGTACTTAGTAGGAGTGCAGCAGGATTAAAAGCTCTCTTATCAGCAGAGGGCACATTTGCATGTTGTACAGCATGGAATTTATGAGCTTTAAGCCTTCTCGTTTTCCTGGAGAGCCTGGGCTTTTGTCAGACCTGTTGGCGTAAATCCACTGATAGACCAGGGAGAGGCAGGAGGGCGGGGGAAGAGAGAAAGAAGAGAGGAGGAGGAGAGTGGGAAAGAAAGAAGGTGGAGTGGTAAAAGAGGGATGCAGGATGGGGGTGGGGGATAGAGGCAGGAGGAGTGGAGTCACCTTCCTCATCTTTTTCACTGAAGCCCACATCACAGTCTCTGGTCTCTAACCATACGCTCATTAATAAGCTACATGACCTGGCCTGTAGTCACACTGCTGCCGGCGTGGCCTTCACACAGCGGCACACCAAAAATACAAGCTCACATCTGAAGCAAGGCCACAGGAGGATTTTCATGACAGTAAAAAAAAAACTTTCTACCACTGATCACAGGGGATCTTTTCCCTTTTTATTTATTCAACGTGGATTCCATGAGGAATTCTTCAAGCCCAATACATAACAGACATGCACACTCATTTTTATAACAATCTGAGAAGGAAAAACAAAGCAAGCCTTATTATGCTTTAATCCGCGATGCTTTGTCCGACCACTGATGAGGTTTTCCTCAAGGAAAGCAATTATTTTTCCTATCCCCCCGCAATGCTCCTGTAACTTGCATAATTAGCTTATCGGCTGCATTATTAATTAAAATACCAACGAAGAAGAGCGTGGACTTAGCATAATACCAGTGTCTGGTTTGCGTTAATTATCATTCTTCTGGCCATGATCACGGTGCCTGACCAGTTGGGGAGAAGGAGATAAAGAGATCTCAGTGTTTGAGGTGACAGTAATGATTGGACCGCCAGACTGAATGCTTCAAGACTTTCTCGTTATATTGAGCCATTCACAGGCCGGCTTTATCTCTTGTGAGGGGCACAATAACCAAGGTCATGATTGTCACTGTGGCTTCTCTGTGGCTCAGTAGTAAACTAGCTAATCTTGAGAAGGACTCAACTGTGTGGGGCGTGGATTGGAGGAGACTTTTATGCTGTTATGTAGGTTCACTGTGAAAGGTTCCCATTCTGCCTTATCATTCATTATCTCATATATGGAGCCCCAACACCAACAAAATACATTAAAGGGTTATCACAAGTCAAAAATATGACTGAATTAATCAATTATTAAATAAATTAAAACGCTTTATACTTTTCCTATAACCTTCAATCAGTTGGTAAAAAAAGAAAAGTGTTTTTTATATGGCCAATACTTTTTTTTTCCTTTTTTGGCCTTAGCACACATTTAATCATTTATTTATTCCTTACTTTCCCCGCCAAACATTTCCCATTTTCCTTATGCTTATATTATAATGGGATGGGTGTGTCAGTGTATGTCAAAGGGAGGGTTGGAGTGCAACATCAGACTATGAGAGGACTGTGTGGTTAGCTAGCTGAAAATACCACCTACCTTATGCTAACTTTAACATATAACTACACCAGTATGTTAATCATCCATATACTGCTGCACGTTACTGTACGAACTCTTGCAGCAGCTAAAGCTTTTCAGACAGAAAAATAACGCTAACAATGTTAGCTAGCTAACACTAATTAGAAGTTTTTAGTTTATTTGATTTCATGTGAAAGGAGATAAATCATACACATCTAAAAAATGTCAATAAGGATAACGCAATAAAGTCCAAGACTTATTTTAATTGTGGTTCTTGCTGAAGAGATGTGCCCTTTAAAGAAATACCCTCTGTCAAATTTTCATTATTACTGTTAATGCAGCACTGAAACTGATCAAGTTAGATGAATCCATCTTGGTTGTTGGCTGACTGAAACTGATGCAGAGTCTGTTACCATAAACTTGTTCTCTTCAGTTAAGTATTCCAGCAACTAACACTGCATGATCTTATGGAGATAAATGTATGGTGCAAATGGCTAATTAGCATAGAAGGAGGTTAATTTGAGGTAAAGGACATTTTAAAAAGCGTTTCTCTTTTTTCTTTGTTATCAACTGATTGGAAGTGAGGTCAAAGGGCATGTATAAAGCTTTTTACTTCTTTTACACTCCATTTTAATTATCTATTTATCTAATAAATAAGTATTCAGTTATATTTTTGACTCGTCTTTTACTGCCTTTTGTCAGGATTGGGGCTGCTTTCTCATCTAATGTAATAAAGCAGAAATGTAAAAAGAACAACGATTGGACATGATTAGATACTTGTTCACCCACCTTAACACTCTGTCGTTGGGACTCCCTTTGAGGTGCTCGATGCCTGGCTGAGAGAGTATCTGCTTATCGTGGCCCTTTGACAGCTTCTCTGCAGCAGCAATGGGGCATCCAGAAAGACTGGAGGAGGAGAAAGGAGATGAATATCAAAAGGAGAGCATGTTGCTGACCATTGTAAATCTGCATCCCACTGATGTGGACTGACACATTTGCTGTCCTGCATACATGAATACATGAGCTTGCAGATACACAAAGGGAAATATACGCCTTCAAACACAAATACAGCTCTACACAGATACTGTGTGTATGAATACCTGCGGTGTGTGTTACGGTTGCTGTTAACATGGCCCTGACCGGTGCAGCCAGGAGTTGGACACTTCAGCACATTCTCATGCATGGCCAGAACTGAGGAGAAGACAAAGTATAATCACACACACAATCACACGGTCAGACAAAATTCACAATCTAAATAAAACAATTTAAAACATACTTTTCATGTAAGGGACTGTATGAAAATCATTAGGCTGGGGAGGGGTGTTGAATCTTATATTTGCTTTTATAAAAAAGCAAGACCCACCCCAGCATTATTAATATTTTCTTGGGAGCCTCCTCTCCTCTCAACTATGGGAAACATAACAAAATGGTGAATATTCCAACTACTATCAATTTTTGAAGAGCTGCTACAAAATGGTTATTAGTGAATGAGAAAACCAGACACAGGAAACAGCTCTGGGGCTACCGATCACCCCATCCCCGGATTCCAAATAAAGATGAATAAGATCAGATGATGTTGTAACCTGATATGTTTGAGATCGGATGTCAAAACTAAACCAATCAAAGGGGCCTGTTTCCTCCAAACAGGTGTGTCAAACAGTGCAATGTTAAACATCAAAACACAAGTTAATCACTATCAGTAAATTTTTCAAGTCCACGACTTGCTAATCCGCAGGGGAGAGGGAGACAACTCAGTGTGAAACGCACTCTTATGTTTCTGGTAAGCTCTTTATTTCTCTTTTGCAATAGATTTAAAATAACACATACATCTGAGATGAGAAGAAATATAAAAACCATTCCCTGCTCGACCAAAAGAAATTTGCCGACCCTACCATCAGCAAAAAGAAAAAATATAGAACCCTCCCCCTTTTCTGACCTCCCCCACCCCTCCTAATAATTTTTGTACTGTCCCTATAAATACCAACAGTAATATGAAGTGAATCTTAATCAGAGAACAGCAAGGAACTGGACTCCATTTAATGGACCGGTAGTCAGGTCCATTAAATGTATGAGTAGACAACTGTACAAAATCAACACCACTCCTCCACTGACTGAGAAACAACCTGCACTCTTTCCTTTCTCTCTGTTGTCTTTCTTTCTCTCTAACATGTTGTCATCTCTCTCGTGTTCGCTGTTGTCCCTTCTCACTCTCTCGTCAAGCATTTCCTCTCCACTCTTCATGAAAGTCTATTCAGCTGGAGCCACTTCACCCCCATCACAACGGAGAAGGGAGGATCTGAACAGAGCTCATCCCTGTTTATTTGGTGCACTGTGTGTATTTGAACGCTCTGCTCCCAACATTATAATCCATCACAGTGAACATAATTTTCTGTACGCTCACCTGCATGTGACCAAATGTACAGGGCTACATTATGATGGCCTCTGGTATGTATGCAGGAAGTATCTTTACAATCACATGGAGAGGAAAAACTCACTACCACTGCAGTTTCCTATCTCCAGTGTTATCTCCATGTTGACTGAATCAGCAGTATGTTAAATGGTGAAGAGTGAAAAGCTTGGTAATCCAGAAAGTCCGGATCAGGAAAAAAAAACCTCATGAAAGCATGATTAAACTGGTATTATAGCACTTCTGTGAAGATACTGTGATGTCTAACGCCACAGTAAGGAGAGGTACTGGGTTTCTGTCACTGTCAGACTGCCCTTTGTTGTCACTTTTCTTCTCTCCGTCTAAGCGGCTGAAGAAAACTCACTCTCCGGGGGGATCCTGTCCTTGTGCGGACAGCCTGACAGGCTGCGGTGGTGGGGATAAAGACCGGTCACGTGACCCGTCCCATCACACCCCGGGGTGGGACACTTGATCTCCCTCTTCTCTGGCCTACTGCTCTCTGGATAGCGGAGGATATGAGGGTAAAAGGAGAAAGTGGGAGAAAAAGGATGAGGAGAGGAGAGGAGAAACAGTGATGGGAGGAGGAAGGAGAGATGAGAGGAGAGGGGAAGATGGGAAGAATAAGGAGGACAAAAGCAAGTGGTTAATGCCATCAGACAGTCTGCTTGGCTGAGCATGAAATCTAGACATATTTCAGACAACTGTACAAAAGCAACACCATCTGTATCTGCTCCGCATGTCTTATATATCTCTGTAAATGCAGAAGGTGTTATATGCATTAGTCTAAATGTGATATTTGTGTTTCTGTAAATGCCTTCCAAAATTAATAATATCAAATGTATGAAATATTACAGCTTTTTCAAAGTTAACCTGAACAAAGTCGACCTACTTTTCCTGTATGCTTTGATGATTTTCCACCCCCTTGCTACACTTTGTCTGACATTTTCAAGGATCTTGTTCGGCTCTCGGACAAAACAACACCTGAAAATACATCAGGAGGAAATCATGCTACTATAATTTACACATAATTAAAGATGCCTACTCCTCCCTACTGCTGTTGAAGGTAGGCCAGCCAGTATCGGTGGCACTGGAGAGAGGAAAAAGGAGCAAGACGATGCCGTGATGCTCTATTGGCCTTTAAATTGAATGTTAACGAGACATGCAACTCCTAATTAGCGTTGAGCAGAACAGGAACGTCACCACAGGAGGGAGTTGAGGCCAAGGAGAGGGCAGCACTACCAGGCATGTAATCACACTACTGCTATACTGCAAGGAGCATGACAAGTGGGCAGCGTGCCAACTGTGAAATACAAGGCCCGAACACATGCAGCACGTAAACAAACACTCCTCCACTGACTGAGAAACAACCTGCACTCTTTCCTTTCTCTCTGTTGTCTTTCTTTCTCTCTAACATGTTGTCATCTCTCTCGTGTTCGCTGTTGTCCCTTCTCACTCTCTCATCAAGCATTTCCTCTCCACTCTTCATGGAAGTCTATTCAGCTGGAGCCACTTCACCCCCGTCACAACGGAGAAGGGAGGATCTGAACAGAGCTCTGTGACTCATCCCTGTTTATTTGGTACACTGTGTTTATTTGAACGCTCTGCTCCCAACATTATAATCCATCACAGTGAACATCATTCTCTGTACACTCACCTGCATGTGACCAAATGTACGGACCAACCATTTCTGTGTAAAGAACCATACACCATTTTCCAAAGCTCACAATACACCTTTGGACAGATTTCTTACTTGTGATTGAGCCATTGCTTTCCGTTCATGTCATTATGGTACAAAAATTTTAAAAATGTAAAAATTTCTTGAGCTAGGCAATCCATCAGGACTGGGACGATATGCTTATCTCCTGATTCGATACTATCACCATACTAAGGTGCCGATTCGATATGTATTGCGATTCTGAAGTATTACAAATCGATATTACAATTAATTGCAATTTTTGTTTGCTTTTTTAACACTTTTGCATTTTATTTCAGCAGCATCATTGCTATATTGCATAGAAAAGTGGTAAAGTGGTAATATAAATAGATTGCCACCACTGCCATGTGATGCTAATGTAGCTTTAAAAACATAAATAAATAAAGTGGACTAAATGTTACTGATGTATTGCCTACCTCAAGCAACTTTCACGTCTCAGTACACGTTGTAGCTCTGCCCTACCTTTGCTGAAGTAGCTCTTGCGGAGGACGTCCAGGTGCTTGGGCCTGTCATCCATGGTGAAGTATCGCTGGTGGTGGATATCTGGGGCGCAAAGCAGCTCTCTGGGCCCGGTTGGCTTCACCTGCTCTGCCTTCAGGGCGATGGCTTGCTCCAGCAGGCCCAGGTTCCCTCGGGTTATGTCAAACATCTCCGACTCGTCCGTCACCGTGGAACGCTGCGACAGGCTGTCTTCGTCATCACGCTCGTCGTCCCCATCCATGTCATCAAAGTCTTTCTCCTCTGACTTATCTGAAGTCACCTCGATAATGTCGGGAGAGGCTGAGGACGAGGCTTTGTGGATTTTATAGTTCTCGCCTCTGATGTTGGGAAAGTAGTCCTCAAGTGGACTGGTCCTGTGGGAGCTGTAGCTTAAAGGAGGACTGGCCTTGTAGTTTTGAAGCGGACTAAGATTATGAGGGTCATATTTGTCAAGTGGACTGGATCTGTTGGTGTTGTAGTTTTCGTGGGGACTCGCCCTGTGTAAGTTGGCTCTGTGGTCTTCAGCCTTGATGTGTGTTCCCTGAGCTGCTGCAGTGCTGGTGATGGTACAAATGGCAGTTGGCACATCAGAAATGGGCCGAATCTGGTTCACCTCCCTGCGGTCCTCTTCATCTTTCTCCTCATCTTCATCTTCTTCTGCTGAAGTGCACTGCCTCTGCTGTGCTGGTGCTGCCATCTCTTCCTCCTCTTCCTCCTCCACCTCTTCATCTCTCACCTGTTCATGTTGGACATCTTCGGTCAGATATTGGTGGTTCTCCTGGCTCATGTGGTTGCTCCTGTCTGGGCACTCTTCTTGCTCATCCTCCACCTCCTCCTCCAACTCCTCTTCCTCTTCTTCAGCTGCCTCCTTCTGCAGAACAGATGACTCTTCCAATACTTGAACTCTGTGTGTTACCTCCTCCTCCTCTTCCTCTTCCCCCTCATTCATGTCCCCCTCCTGCTTGTCCTTTACTTCTTCACCCCGTTTGGCTGCCACGGCGACATCCTCCTCAGTCTCCATAGCAACAGGCTGCTGAATGGCCACAGTTGGAGCATTGTTGTCAGAAAGTCGGCCGAGGTGGAGGAGAGAGTTGGCCACCTCCTCTGCACTCTGAGAGGGAGACTGACACTCCTCGGCTGCAGGTGGCGCTGCTCCGAGCTCAGGCTCGATGATCACACACTCCTCCTCTGTGGAAACAGAGACGAAGAGGTCAGAGCTTTGACACAGTGGAAAAAGTGAGTCATGCAGTGAGCTACAGCTATCGTCAGCAATGTCTTTATCATCACTGACATCACCTTCCTGCCTGCTAAGTCATTCCCTGTGAACTCACAGCGAAATAAAAACACATGCTGTGATAGAGTCTGTAGATGTAAATCAGCTTGATGATGCAGAGAAACTTCACTCACTGAGTCCTAGCACCCCTAGTGGTCGTTAGGCGGCATGGCAACTCACTTCCTGTAGTATTAGTGAACTGCACAGGGACTTTTTGTAACTTTTTTGTTTTGTTGTCTATCTGTCCGGTGGATTTACATAAATCTCAGTCATTCTCTTTGCCTTCATATCTAGCAACCACTCAGCTATGTTACTGCACACTTCCTAAATGCTAACGGTTACGCAAATGATGTGGCTCAGAGACTTTCTCTTCTTCAGCGCCCATTTCTAAGTTGTATACCACCAACAAAAAGCTTCACAAATTAAAAGGATTATGTTAAGTAATACACAATGAAGGTTAAGATTAAACTTCATTCTAATTGTTAATCAAAGAACTATAAAGAATCACTGATGCTCGTAAAAGGGGCACCGATTTTACATGAGTACCACTCAGCCTATAAAAACTGTTGTATGTCTCTGAGAACATAACCCAGATGATGTCATTGTGATGTCATCTGAGTTATTTTGGCTTGAGCTTGAAACTACCATAAAGTATGTATTACCAACTGGAGGTGTGGGGTTTGAAAGAAGTGGGCATTTAGGAAGCAGGGAGAATCTAATGAGAGACGCTATTGAGTTGAATTATGGGAAATGTAGGATCCAGACTTTTTGGAGCTTGAACCATACAAAAGACTCAAAATCAGGATATCTCGGTCCCTGCTGCTACGATTTTGACCAATCTTTTTAAAAAAAATCTGTTTTGTGTGAGTGCCTCAACTTTATGAAAGCACAATACTAAATCACTGGAGTACCCCTTTAATCTGTCGATCAATGCATTAATCTTTTAATCTAAAAAAGGTGACTTCTTTGAATGTCTTGTTTTGTCCGATTCACAGTCCAAACCCCAAAGATATTCAATTTACAATGGTATAGAACAGAGAAAAGCTGCACATATTCACATGTGAGAAAGTTGGAAACAGTGTTTTTGCTCGCTGAATAAACTTACGATTTATCAATTTGTCAATTGTCTAATGAATTAAATGACTAATTGTTCCAGCACTGGCTGGCTCTAGTTTAGTTGTAGTAGACTCTTCCTCACCAATGAAGAAGAGGCAAAGATGACTGTGGTTAATAGTAACCTACCTTCATCAGCTGCAAATGTGTTCTCCTCTTTCTGATATGTCTCTTCTTCCCTCTCCTCTTGCTCCTCCTTCTGTGTCTCCTCCTCCTGTCCATTTGTCTGTCTGCCCTGCATCAGCTCTTCTGTCATCTCCTCTGTAGCTGCCTCCCTCTCCTCCTCCTGCACCTCCTTGGTCTCTCCTGTTTTCTCGCCATCCTTCTCTGCCTCGCCCTCAGCCTCGCTGCTGGTGTCGCTTTCTGCACTGAAGCCCTCGTCCAGGGCCAGTTTCAGGGGGTGGGACTTCCTCTTGGAGGCGGGCCGCTCTGCGTCCTGCTCTTGCTCCTGCTCGGCCTCTGCTTCCTCTAGACGGCGCTTTCTGGCTATGGGGCAACCCAGAACGCTAATGGAGGTAAAGAAAGACAGAGAAGGAGAAAGGGAAGACAGAACAGAGAGAAAACGGTTCATGAATGCCACGCAGGAAAATCAGAAATCACAAAAACACTCAATAAAACCTCATGCACCTCATCATGTCCATGAGTGACTAAGCAGCGTGATGGAGGGTGTGTGTGTGTTGTGACATGAGGAAGGATGGAGCGGTTCTTTCAGCAGAGAGTATGAGAACACATGTGGCCTGGGGAGGGAGGGGGCACAATGCTGGCTCACTCAGACATCACAACAAATATCAGCCAATTGACTGGAACGTTTAATGAACAACTTGTATGGAGAGGTGGGCGGGCAAGGTAGTGGAGGGTGAAATCCAATAAACTGCCTCTTACTCTCACCTGGGAGACGCCGAGAGAGATTGAGGGACGATCTATAAACAAAGTGCATCTGAAATTGCCTGCTGAACGAATACACATGTAAACAGATAGCTAATATCTGCCCCTCAATAAAGAGGAGTCACAAGCCAGTGAGCTGCCCCGAGTCTCGCAAGGTCTCTGAGGGCGAGCGACACAGACGAGGAGCGAGGGAAAATGAATCTCGAACAAAACCTAAAGAAATCACATTTCACTGCTGTCCACTGAAAACCTTATTACTTTTAGATTTAGAGGCTCTGGGAGCTCTGAGTTTTGTAATCTCAAAATTATTCAAAATTACATAATGAATGTGCTCTTTCTTTCCATCTGACTTTGGTCCTTGGGGTCATTCAGTATCCCTGAAACTTGTTAATATCATGAACAACTGCAATTTACATAATAACAAAGGATTAAATCAGTACAGAAGTCTCATCTCAAGCTCTGAAAACTATGATTTCAAACTTAGGTCTTGTTTATTTTTTGCTCAAGAAACTAAGGAATTTCAGTTAAGGGGGTTATAATGCTTGTCTAACTCTATAATTCACAACCTGGGGGTCGGGGCGCAAGATAAACTTTAGGAGACGCAAGATGAACAGAACAGAACAGAACAGAAGAAAAAAAACGATTTCTTCTACACAAAGTTATCCTTATTTTGTAAAATTTCATTGACCTTTTTTTCCCTTTTTTCTTGTAAATCACTGTGTTTTATTTCTTATTTGGGAATAAATAATAAATCTGGAGTGCACTGCACTGAGGAATAAAAACACCAGTGTCTTTGCCATAATGTCAAACTATTCCTTTAAAAAAACATAACAGTGAAACAAGATATTTTTCACAAAGCAGATGCTGTGGGGCAGAGGACGAGGAGGACAGATAGAGAGAGAAGAAGGACAGACAGAGGGTGGGTTTTTAATCTGCCCTACCTTCTGTGTCGTGAATATCTCCCACTGATATGGCCAGAGCCATTGCATCCAGGGGTGGGGCAGCTGGATGGGATGGATGGAGGTTAGAGATATGTTTAAAGGCATGGTGCATTTTAGTCCCTATGCAGAAGCAATGATAACCACAGGCAATAAACAAAGCAAATTAAGATAAACAAAACAAAGCAAAGCAAAGACGTGCAAACTGAGCACACATGTCACACAAATGCACATGCACAAAGATATGTATCCCTCCCCACCCGTCCAGCAGACACACATAATGCATCAATGCAGGTGGCATTAAGCCGGGGAGAACATAATATTGTGTGTCGTACATCAACCCTGGCCTATATCCTGTTGGTATGAGCGATAAGGATCAGCCGAGACCTGCTGTAATTTCCCCTGCTCTGCTCTCCTCACCAGTCATCATCATCAGCTCCCTCTCTATCTCCCCCCCTCTCTCCCTCTGTCTCTCTCCTCTGATCCAGGTTGCTATGACCCCTCAGGACGGCTCATTTCAATTCTCATTAACTTCCCCTAGCAATTGCCCTTTATTACTCCAATTATCCTTATTATTAATTTCACTTATTAAAAAATGCTGCATTTGCATTTTAAATGAGGCGCTCTCTGGCCTCCCTACTGTTTTTTTTTCTTAATCCAGAAAACGAAAGGTTTTTTTTGAGTGCTGAGCACAGATCGATGCTCGGCGGTGAAGTGTGACAAAATGAGAGAGAATGAAAAAATAATTCAGAAGGAGGGAGAGGAAGGAGGACAATGGGCTTCATGAACGGTGAGGCCCTGAGAGCTGCTGCCTGGGTGGGAAAGGGGAAGAGGAGAATTTGGAAGATAGGGCAAGACAAAAACAAAATTATCGCCCTTCACCATCCACTCTCCTCATGCTGTATCCTTTGATCGCATTGCAAAAAGATCATACGCTCCTTTGATTGCATCTACTGTATGTGTTCATAGCAGGAAATAGCAAAAGGCTGTGAGAAATCAATAGCAGCCTGTTTGAGGCACTGACCATGAGCTGAGAAGGGCTGATGATAAGAAATAAAAAAAAATATATATATATATACAACATCATCTAAAGAAGCACTGATAGTGAGTCTACGAGTGCCAGGGGGTGCTCCGCGGTGCACATAAAAGAACTTTATGAAAGGGATTTGCACAAAGATGAAGGTGTTTCCTTACCTCAGCTCTTGTCCTACGAGCTCAATAGGAACTGAGAGAAAGGGGGAGAGAAAGAGGGGGAGGAGAAGAAAGACACAGGGAGGGAGAACAAAGGTGAACGACTGCTCAGAAAGCTGCGCTGCTAAAAGAAACTCAGATCAATAAATCACAAATGCATTCGAATCCCATGAGGCTTCCTCATAGAGGATTACACACTGCTGACTGCATGATCAGGAGAAAAAAACACACACTTACACACTCCCGAGCTCACACACACACATATCTACATGCAAACAATACACACACACACACACACACACACACATGTTCACAAAGGCAAGCACAAAACAAACAGAAGCGTAAGCGCTGGCCTGTGCAAACATACTGTATGAATAACACACACACACACACACACACACACAAAGGAAAAAAAAAACCTAAATAAGCCAAATTGCATCGTGCTGTTCAGAAATAAATGACAATTATGTGCTGACTTCAGCAATAAAACATGATTAATTGTTGCACTTTAGTTATCATAATTGGAGAAATGAAATTAAAAGAAAAACTGCCTTCACCAGTAGAAAACAGCACTTCTTTCAGGGACAACTTATAGTAATTGCCTTCAAAACATAAATCAAGCTCTGCTCACAAACAACACACACACACACACACACACACACACACACACACACACACACACACAGCTCTCAGCTGGCTATAGGCATCGATTGGGAGTTGAGCAATAGAATGAGTTTGGAGAAATATCCTATTTTCATTTGGAGCAAACGAGAAAACAATATGATCCTTGAGAATTCAGTTTGGGCTCCGATATCAGATGCATTAATCACATGTCAGAAAGACCCCGGGTATCAAGAAACACTAAGAGCAGAGAAAATACACACTCTGACACACACACACACACACACACACACACACACACACACACACACACTGTTGATGTGTGTGTGTGTGTGTGTGTGTGTGTGCAGCATCTCAGTTTCTCAGTCTTTCATCATGCGGTTGGAATGACTGGACGCCTTCCTGCGTCGTCCTGTGAACTGTTACTCTGCTGTCTCTCCTCTAAACATCACGCAGACACAAACACGCATACTGCTCATATACACATACGTATCTGTTTATTTCAGAAAAAAATATATATTTGGATTATATTATATATATTATATATTCAAAAACAGGGGGAACAAAGTCTAAACTGAGTCCAAATAAAAGCTGTAAAACTGTTGAAACAGAATGGGAGGTTTTAATAAAAGTCCACAGTGCATGCTTTTTCTTTAAAAACTGGAGGTTGTGTATATAATGTAAAGATGAAAATAAAGTTGGTCTATGAATGAAAACTCATAACAACAACTCACTCTGCCATATTGCATTTTTTTAAATGGAAGGAGGTCCACGTGTAAATAAAGTTGGTTTGCTTCTATGGAAAAAAAAAAAATAGAACACTATTGACAAAAGTCTGCAAAGCTTTATTGGCCATTTTGCATACACTTTTACAAGTTTTGCCGATTGCTTCAACACTTGTTGCGGAATTTGGCTCATGGTGTCAAAACTCTACACACAAGCCAAATAGGTTTATGGACCCCGGCTTCTGTTAGGGTCTGGCCACGTCACCTCATCCACATTTCAAGCAATGTAATCCCTGGCTGCATGCCGTATCCAGCCTACCAAAGTAGCCCTAATGTTGTTGGAAATATGTCTCCGTCTATTGCCTGGTCCCCTTCTTTGTTCTTGTCCTCATCCTCCTCCTACTCCTCCCTTTCTTCCTCTCTCTCTGCCTCTTCCTCTTGCTTTCACTGCCTGCATGTTTGCAAAGTTCTCACAGGTGAGCTTCCCTGAGGTCTATCTGTAGTGCTAAGGCTCAGAATGATTGGTGTTCAGTTAGTGTATAAGTGTTTTCGTGTGTGTGCATGTTGCTAATTTCAGGTATGTTTTGCATTTTGAATAGAAGTGTTTTCCCAATGATTGCAAGAGATTTCATCCTTCAAGTGTCTAATGTAAAAAACAGTGTGTAGTGTTTTGCAAGAAGGGTGTTGCAGAATTGCAAACAAAGTGCAAAACAGAAAATGTGTTTTTCACTTTTGGTGCCTTTGTTTAAGGCATGGTTTCAAAAGTTAAAAGTTTTTGATGCTTTTGTCTGAGCATTCACTTTCAGTGTGCAAGCAATCCTAACTTGCCTTCAGTAAAAGAGCATGAGGTTAAAACAACACATGTGCAGCATTAGTGATCCTGCATTGCCCCACAAGTCTGATGAAACAGAATGTCTAAATATTGAACTTAAAACTATCTACACTTTCATGTTTTCAGCTTGGAGCCTATTTGTTAACATGTTGGTAAATCTGAACCCTGGAAAGTCATGCTGCTTCGGCTGCTAGCCGTTGATCGCTGAAGAAAAAGTCTGAATCTGATGATCACAAGCATGTATCAAACTTTATGATGTGTGTGTGTGTGTGTGTGTAAACCGACGCAAGGAAGCCCCTTTAACAGACAGGGCCTGACATGACGGAGAGGAAATGACAAACACTTACCTCTGATTCCCTTGGACCGAGTGCGAGTCCGCTTGTCATCGCCCTCTACACTCATCTGGGATGGAGAGAAGAGGAAAAAGAGAGGAAGATGAGTAAAGGAGGAAACAGAAAAGACAGTGTGGAGGAGAAAAGAAGGGGATAGAGAAAAGAGTGGTACTTTCTCAATACTCTCGCTTTATTTCACCACACATCCACAGTTAATTGTCCTTCCTCTGCTTAAAAAGGACTGCTATAATAACCCTCACTCAAGATGTTCCCATTGAAACACACCAAAGGTAACACTGACACAAAGAGACGATCATATCTTTAATTCTGTCGTTTTCTCTCAGCACCATCCTACCGTCCTGCTCACTTCATCAAAGGAGAGACAGAAATAAAGGCTACACGCTATGGAGGGAAAACAAACCCTGTTGTTCAAGCTACTCCCCGCACACACACCCCCATCACTGTCCCTGTAATTTCCTGCACCTGAATGGTACACGATTGTACGCTGTGCAGAGGCAATAGGCAGTCCCTCTGCTTACAGGGGCCATGGCCCTGACAATCATAATAATAAAGCAAAAACACAGGCCGCTAAAAAGCCACCATAATAACCCTTTTAGGAAGAGAAGTGTGTGTGCGTGTGCGTGTGTGTGTGTCGTGCCCGCTGCTTACTCCTGGCTCGGCTTTCAAGCCACAAAGGAGCAGGTGTTAACCCTGCTGCCTCGAACACACACACACACAATGACCCTCGGCTACACCTCTTCAGCGCCACCTCTCCGCGCTCAGTGCTGCTCTCAGTGCACTCTAAATCTATCAGATGCTTTTTAGACACAATGGAGCCATTAGCTTTGATTACTGGACTCTATTTTTTTTTTAATATATCACAGGTCTCCACTCTTTCTGTCTCATACTTCCTCCCTCCTGTACACTCCCCACCTCCCACTTTATCCCCCAGTTGCCTACACCCCCCCCCCTCCTCCTTGCCCAGGCACTTAGCTGCTTTGTTGCTTCTCTATAGTCAAGTTGGCACCGCCACAGTGGGATTCAAACACGGGGGCCCTGTTTCTCTTCTTTTTCCCCCTCTCCCTCTCTCTATTTGGCAATGCCCCTTTCCTGCTAATAGACTACTTATGAAAAGAAGGAGGGTAAAAGGGATGAGAGGAAGATGAAGCACACTGTTGTTGTTGTTAAGGCCTCTTTTTTTTCACTGAGGAGGGTGCGATTCATTCATTAGTGTCTAGTGTTTGGCCGGAGGTACAGGTGCAGACTCAAGCCCCTCCCTTCCTGTGCGAGTCTCCACTGCCTCGGCCTGCTCATATCTCTCTCTCTCTCCAACTCTTTCGATCAAGCGCTGCTAGAAGAAGCCGTGCAACAAGCAGCAGCGTTGTGCCCTGCCTAAAGGGAGCAGTTGACTCCTGTGCTCCCTTCACAGCGCTGTGTGGGAAGAGGAGTGTGCAGTGAAGAGTTTATGTCAATGTGTGTGTGTGTTTGTGTGTGTGCTCCCCCTTTGTGTGCCTTCAGTAGTTCAAAGTCCAATTCCTTACACTCGACATTCTGCATGTGTGAAAGGAGCAGTGGTAGTACTGTATTTAAGTACAATTTTGAGGTGCTTAAACTTTACTTAGTGTTTCCATTTTATGATACTTTATACTTCTACTCCATTACATTTCAGGGGGAAATATTGTATTTTTTACTCTGCTACATTTGATATCTATACTTTCTAGTTACATTACAGATTATAATTTTATACACAAAGCTTATGATCAGTTTATAAAATATTATGCATTTTTAAAGATTAAACTGTCTAACATATGAAGCAGTTAAAGTTAGCTTCGCCTCCATTAAAATGCTGCTATGGTGAGCGTAATAATAACCAAATAATATGATATACAAGAAATATTATAATAAAAGGACAGTTTTTCTGCATAACAAGGACTCGAGTACCCCAGGAGGTACTTCTGCAGTTGCTTGGGGGCATGTGGAAAGATTGTGGAGTAGGTCACCTAATCTGAAAAAATAATAAAGCAGAATTCACAATTTGAATAAAAAAAACAACACATTTTGAGTCAGCTGTAACACCATGTGTTAAGAATGCTGAAAACTAGTTATCAAGCGAGCAGTGACATTGAAACAGTTAGCTAAAGGTGATGGATACGTGGTTGGAATAAATGGTGGGGTTGATGAAGGGCTACTTGAGCCCATCTAAATACATCTTTAATACATAAATACATTTTGCTTCTGTACTTTTACTAAAGTAACATTTTGAATGCAGCAGTTTTACTTCTAATGGAGTATTTTTACATTCAGGTATTGCTACTAGGGCTGTCGATTAATCTGCCAATTCTTTTCTAGATTCATTGTTTTGCCTACTAAATGTCATTAAATGACCATCACAGCTTCCCAAAGACCAAGCTGACATATTCAAATCGCTAGTTTTTTATCCGACCGACAGTTCAAACTCCAGTTTACGTTCATATTTATGCCATCAACCTTTTAGAAGGCTAAAAGTTGATGAATCAAATGCTAACATACAGTAGGTGGAAATGCAGATATACAAAATATGTTGTTAAACCACTTTGTAACTAGGGAGGGAAGGAGAGCAAGGGAGAGCGTATGTTTATGAATATATGTGTGTGTGTGTGTGAGAGAAGTGTATGTGTATGTGTAAATGAGACTAAAGCGCACATTCCTCCTAATGAAAAGACTATATACTGTACTATTCTGTTACGCCTGTACTTTTTCATCCTCCTTCCTTTGCCTCCTCCTTACATTGATAGTCATTGGATGAATCAAAACCTGGACTGAAAAGGGCCCCTATTGCTTTCATGTTTGCGTAACCATAGTTACGCACATTTAAATAGGTAAGCACATCTGAGTTCTCCTCTTTTTCCTGTCCTTTTTCTCAATTCCAGCTCATTAAATTTGTATGAACACAAAGTCACAGCGAGTGAATCCAGATGCAGCCAGGCAGGCATTCACCTGATTTTCATAATCTCTTTCAAAGGGCCCCTTTTTAATGTATGTTCAAAACTTGTCCTTTACCTTGTTGTCTTTTAATTAGACTCCTTGAACGGCGTATGTAGGTGGGCCTACACAGTACTAGCAACAGCTTATGTAGGAAGAGATAGGGAGAGAAATAAAAAGAGAGATGGAGGGTGTGTCCGGGTGTGTGTGCCTATGCAAGAACCGCTATGTGTGCACAGCAGCATGTGCATATGTGTGTGTGTCTTGAGGTTTAACTAGTGTGAAATGTGGTGTGGAGCAGCAGCAGAGGAAGAAGAAAAAGAAGGAGGAGGAGGAAGACCCGGCTCATCCCTACAGGCTGTGTTGTACATTATCAATTATGTCCTTCTTTGTGTACAATGGTTGGTGCAGGAGGGCCCGGCTCCGCTCTGCATTCTGACAGCTCTATGTAAATGGCTGGCTGGGGGCAATGACTTCAGAGAGAAGGTCACCCTTCGTCCCCTGGTGCACATAAATGACTCTTTTATTCCTTTTCAGGTTTACAAGAGTAGATGAGGAAAGGAGGGGGTTAAGGCGGGGTGGAGACACAGAGAGACGAGTTGGAGAGGAGCGTTCACAACCGGTGACAAAGACTGACATCTCCAAAAATTACCTGCGGACAGCTGCTGCCAATTACAGGCGCGCTGCACAGTTCCCTCGACAGGCAGACAACACTGCGCAGCCTCCATGTTGGATCACCGCACGACGAGCCCTTCCACAGTTTCACTTTAATAATTCACACAAGCCAGGGCGGAGTAGTGAGGAGGGGAGACAGTGTGTTTCCCACTTCATATGCGAATAGACTGAGCATGTGTGACCGCACAATGTGACTATGTGTGCTGGTGTGATTTCAGTGTTCATAACTAAACATCTTTTCGTCTCTGATCCTCAGATCGTTTCATTCATCTCAGTTCGCTACAAGTTTAAAAAGATAATAAGAAGCTTGTGTGACAGGTATCATAAGTGCCAGGCCAAACAGACGGGGGCCGCTTCACATGATGTAGTGTTTGAACGCCTCTCCCTCCTCGGCTCCCTCGGCAGCAGAAATCAAACCAAATCAATAAAAGTCATCTCTTCAGATGAACCCGAGCCATCAGGGGGAAGCAAAACTACTTTTACTGGGCCCAGGGGAAAACAATCCCCCCCCCCCGCCCTGCCCCGCCTCACCACCCCTACTCCTCTCTCTTTCAATCTCCCCTCAATACTGCCATCTCTTTGTTGAGTGTCACAGTTGTGATGCACAGGGAAAAAAAGGACCAGATGTTTTCAGAATGGAGAAATAACCTTGAAATGGTGGCAATTTGGGTCCAATGTTTTAGATTGAAGTACAGGAAAGAGGGGAGGCAGGTTTAGGACTGCAGAGCGGGTTAAAGAGAGGTAAAGAGGTGGTAGAAGAGAGACTATTTTTCTACTCTGCTGATAAGGAGGAATATCATGAACAAAAAAGTATGAGCAGCTCAAGGACATCCTTTTGAGTTTCTTTTTTTTATTGTGTTTTAGTACAAAAAAACCCTGTGAAGTGAAGTGAACTCAGCAGCGGGAAAACGCTGAGCTGTGCCATGCTGAGCTTAACTAAACTAAACTAAGCTGAGCGGGGCTGAGGTAGAGGATGGGCAGGGCCAAGCGGGAGATCTGATGTGCTGTTTGATTCATGTTTTTCTGTCCAGCGTGGCCCTCATCCCCCCCACCCCC
>LKNJ01003096.1:46430-86593 GCA_002120245.1 Maccullochella peelii | reverse complement strand
TTGATCACAGAGAGGTCTCTGTCTTTCTCCTCAGAGGAGAAGAAAACAAGCACATGCTGTGTGTGTGTGTGTGTGTGTATGTGTGTGTGTGTGTGTGTGTGTGTATGTGTGTGTGTGTGCCACAGTTGGGGAATCTGTTAACGATTCAGTGACACATAACTTAACCCATGCACATAGGTCTCTATGTATATCCACCTACAGTATCTTCATAGGCATAGCAAATTAAGTAAGTAAAATAGTAAGTACTACAGGTCATCCAGCTCTGATCTCTGCTACAGGAATGTGGGGGGGGGGCTAACCCCCACACAGACACATCTGAAACTCAGGGATTGTATCAGGCATTTAAGCTTAAATCTTATTTCATTACAAGCTATCATCAATTTACATGTTATGTAAAGGCATATTAACATTTCCTGTTTCATTATCTTTTGAACAAAACCAAACATCCCATGTTTATCTTTATCTGGATTAGTGGATTGGAGTTTTGAGCTGCTGGCTGTCTGTTGCCTTTGGAACGTTGACGTGCTGACGTACTGCCTCATTTCCGGTTGCCGGTGTTTCTGTGTTACTGGTTGTGTACTTTGCTGCTCCAGCTAAACTCAGTTAATTTTGTTAAATTCTTCACTATAGCGGCTAATTACCCGCTATATACTTTAGCGTACACAAATTCTGCTTAAGCACTCATAGCTGTCTCCTGTTAGCGACTCTCCTCTAACCCCACAGCTGTTTACACGCTGTTCAGTTGCTAGCTACTGTACTTTAGCTTAGCAGTTAGCGATGGCTTCTACCAAATCTTACTAGCGATGACATGTATAGCCGCATGTCATCATTCAACCGCTGGTTGTCGAGGTGGTGTCCAGGTAATGATGTGGGCTTTGTAGATAATTGGCAGACTTTCTGGAGAAGACCTGGTCTGATTAGGAGAGATGGCATTCATCCAACTTTGGATGGGGCCGCTCTCATATCTAGAAATCTGGCCGACTTTATTAGTGGCCCAAAGCCGTGACTGCTCAGAGTTGAGACCAGGAGGCAGAGTCGCAGTCCTACACGCTTCTCTGCGCTTCCACAGTTACCCAGCCTAAACTCCATAGAGAGGGTGTCTGCCCCCCGACCACTTAAATTCTTTAAATCAAAAGCAAACAGAGGAGGAGNTTCCTGTTGGTTCAGTTTCCATTTTACCTGCATCAAAATCAGCATGTTAAACGTTAATCTTAAGTACTTTTCAGAGGGTTAGTTAAACATAGCATATTCATTAATATACATTTAATTCAGCATGGCAAAGTCAGTTCCTTTGTTCTTGTGTCAAGAGTTCAGAGTCTTCAGTCCAGATCCTGGAATGTGGGAGTATTAGACTAGTTTACTTCAGACCTGTCGTAAATTGGGCAATTGTCACTTAGCTTTCCCTTAATGTCCTCCCTGAGTCCGGGCGGGTCATGGTTTATGGCCCGGAGGTCATACTGATAACATGATGTTTTGAGAAACTTCATCCTTGAGTCTTAACAGAGACTTGTACCTGCACTTGACCCTGCACTGGGGAACATATACCTTAATGTATTAAATCAAATCAAAATGTCACAAACGCTTTGATCAAATCTCTCTCGTAATTACACTGAGAAATACATCATGTTATGGAAGCTAAAGACGCTCTAACTTCCATTTCACTGTGACTAAGCACATCACTCTTCCCTGCAATTTTATTGAGGAGGGTGGTTGGCTAACTGCTGGGCTAATCCCATTGAGAGCAGAGTAGTAGTAGTAGCCTGGACTCATAAAGACTAACAACTCAGACTCGGTGGTTGTAGTGCTGAGTTGCTGTCTGCCTATCTCCACCTCCGAGGATCATTAGGTGTCCACTGTCATCCTCCTTCAGCTCCTACCAGTATTGCTGCTGTTGCTGCTGCTGCTGACACTGAGCTGCCCTGACACAATGGTGTCACAGCTGACCCCGCCCAGCTCAAATTTGACAGACAGGAGCAGCGAGGACAGAAGCTAGCTCCTTTCTACTCAGTATGGAGAAAGGGAGAGAGGATCATGGGAGCAGAAATGGTTGAGGCCTGTGTTGTGATCCGGGCTCAGCCAGCAGGAAAAGATCTAGACAAGATGAGCCGGGCAGCAGGAGAAAGGGTTGTTCCAGCTTGTGACAGCTCGCAGCTCATAATCCCAACCAGAGAGGAGATGCTGCTGACTGAAATGAACCATAAACAGCAGTGTTTAAAAAAACAGGAGATACATAATATCCAAACTTGACTGCCTCCCATCTTCTTTGTGCTTTATGGCTGTTTGCAGGCTGAGGTAGCGCACAAAGGCCTTTATCATTTTCACACTGGGGGGCAACCTGTACACTCTGAGGAGCTACCACTGAGAGGGATGAAAGCGGGACTGAGTCTGTGATTTTTAATGAAGGGGGTTGGAGCATCCTCAGGCAGACCTCCTGTGGGGACACGTGCTGTAAAAAAAAGAGCTGTGAAAACAAGATAATCTAGCCCAGATCCTTTGCTTTATAGACTCTACTCCACCCAGCCTCTTTGAAATAAACTGAAACCTCGCAGTGCAGGAGCTAGCCTTTGAATTGCAGGAACGCTTAAGGGGCTTTCACACCACAGCGCGGTAACTTGCTGCCTCTGGTCATTTCAATGAGGGGAATGCGGCAGAGGGGATGCGGTTTTGATCACTACGGTTGTTACAGTCCGCCGTATCTTGTCTGTTTTCTGTTTATTTTGAAGTCTTGTCTGTCTTGTTTCCTGTGACCCTGCCCTTGTGTGTCTGATTGTCTACACCTGCTCCTCATCCCACACCTGGCCCTGATCCCCTCGTCAGTCCCTTACCTATTTATATCTGTCCTTTTCAGTTGGTCCTTGTTGGTCTGTTGTGCTTGTGCCTGTATGTTTATGTGCTTGTGCCGTGTACCTGCCTGCCTACCTGCCTTGATTCCCTGCTTAATACCCTGCCTGTCTCCCCATCTGGTAACCTGCCTCTTCTCCCGCCTGTTCCCCTGCCTGTTTGTTTGCCCTCCGGAACCTGCCCTAAATAACAATAAAACCTTTGAACCTCCTGCCTGCCTCCCCTCTCTGTCTGCGCCTGGGTCCTCTCCCTGTCTACCTCCTCAACCTAACAACGGTAGGGGTATGAAGCGGTTGCTGCCCACGTGATTGCGCACAGATGTTGCTCTGCCGCCCAGAGTTCACCGTGCTGAACTTCTGGCGGTAACCCCCTGGCTTTGGCCAATCGAATAGAAGGGGGTGGGCATCGTGGGTCAGAAAGAAGTGAGATGGAGGAGCTGATAATGCTGTGTCTGAATACCCAGAGTTGTACAACACAGCACAACCTAATTGCAAGGACAACCAGAAAAAAAAGTGGGCCTTCGAAAAACATTTCAATCACATGTAGGTGGCTGTGGCTCAGGAGCTAGAGCCTGGTCCATTAATCCCAGGGTTGGTGGTTTGATCCTCGACTCCTCCTGTCAACATGTCGAAGTGTCCTTACATGCATGGCAGCTCTGTCGCCATTGATGTGTGAATGGGTGAATGAGATCAATCTGTAAAGTGCTTTGGAAACTGTTAAGGTTAAGTCCATTTACCATTTCTACCAAACTTCAGATGACTGGTAAATTGTAGAAATCTATGCCTTGTGGACACTACAGGACATTCAAAGATGCATGTCAATTTTCTATACCCTAGTGATGGATTATAAACTAGTGATGGACACAAACAGAATTATTTAGAGGACGACTGCCTTTTGTCTATGAAGTAAACTTTGTTAATAATACTAATATTAAATAATATAAAAGTGTTAACTAGAACGTACGTCATGAAAAGAGAAAAGAAAAAGAATTGTTTAATGAACAAAATGTTTTATTCACAAATTGTTCAATTAAAAGATCATTGTATTGCGAGGGAACCTCCTCAGCTGCAGAGCTTAAATATTTGGTGATGGTCTCTCTCACTTGCATAGCTGCCCTTGTTGAATTATGGATCCTAGTGTTGTGCAGACCCTGGAATGCCCCTTCTGGATTTGTATATTCTGGTGGTGTGATGGCTGAAGTAGTTCCCTCTCCAGAATGGCCTCTCGACAGAGTACATTGTGAAGTACTAGTGTAGCCTTCACAATTATCTCTGCTTTTCCTAGCTTGATCCCTAGCACCCAGCTGTAGAAACGCCATTGGGAGGCCATGATCCCAAAAGCATTCTCCACAGTGCGTCTTGCTCTTGACAGGCAGTACTTGAAGACCTGCTGCCTTTCTGTCAGGTTTCGTCCTGGGTGGGGTCTCATCAGGTCGGTTCGTAGGAGGAATGCTGCATCGCAGACAACCACATGAGGGACAGGCCCCAGGTGGTCTGCTTGAGGGAGAGTCCACCAGCAGGTCCCTTTGCTGAGAGCCTTCTTAAATTTAGAGTTGTGTGGCATTCCCTCCATCACTGTGTCTCCCATAGCCCCCAACATCTACCACCCTTAACAGATAGTCTCCATAAACCACTGCTCATAGCACAAACAAGAAACAGTGTTTGTAGTTGTAATACAGTGAACCAGATGATCTTGGAGCCTGAATTACTATGTGTTTCCCATCAATGGCACCTTTACAGTTGTGGAAGTTTCACTTCTTCTCTAAACCTTGTGCTATCTCCTTCCAGTCTGCATTGGTGGGAGCTCGCATGTGGTCATCCATGAGTATGTCCCAGATAGCCTGAGCCACTTTCGCCACAACTTTGCTCACCATCGACACCCCCACTCTGTAGCTGTAGGCGATGGTGGTATAGGAGTTGCCTGTTGCCAAAAACCTAGATTAAGTATAAAGAAAAAAGTATATACATACACATATACAGTATATATGCATGTTCATTTGTATTATTTCCCAACAGAAGCTAGGTGAAAAAGAATTGGAAGAATTTGAGGGACAGATTCCGCAAAGACACTAAAAAAAATGCACAAAAAGTGGAGCAACAGCTGGTATTAACAGTAAGTGGAAGTACATCCACATCATGTCCTTCCTGGTGCCATACGTGCAAGATAGGCCAACCTCATCTAACATGGAGGAGACAGTTAAGGAGCATACACAGGTAGAGGATACACAGATAGAGGAGAGGCCTGAGAGAGAGGACTCCCAGACCCCTAGACTTGCCTCCAGCAGCCCTGCAGACCAAAAAATAGGAACAGAGGTGCTGCTGCTGTAGACGACCAAGAGTCTTTTGAGGAAAGAGTGTTGGGTGCAATTCAGGCCAGGCCAGTGCCCAAGGATGAGCATGAACATTTTGTGCTAAGTATCCTTCCAATTCTGAGAAGCCTTAATCCTCAATAGTCAGGCCAAGCCAGGATGAAAATACTTCAACTCCTTTATGATTTAGAACATGGTTTAGTTTTTAGTTAAGCACTGTTTACTGTTGGGCAATGTGAAATAGCCCGTTCCTTGCACAGATTTTTACACTATGTAGTTTTCTCCCTACCCTACTATTTCTGAATTTGAATTAAAAAAAAAAAAAGACCAGACTGTTTCCTATATTGTCTCTATTGTAGAATATAATCTATGTGCATGCAGGATATATCAAACATTTCTCACCTCAAGCAGATAGCAATGCAATCTCAGGTGAAATTGCTTTGCGGCAGTTGGTGTCCATATTTGTAATGGAAAGGTTAAGCCTTTGCAGGAGGCTGTCAAACTGTGATGGAGACAAGCTGAAGTAGGTCTTGAACCTGTCCTCATGACCCTTCAATTGTATCAACAGCTGGAACTCTCCTTGTTCCTCTCTATTTTTTAGAAGTGTATGTACCCATACTTTCCTCTGTGTTTGCCTCTCATTTTCTTTTGCGGTTGTAGATCAGAGCCAGACACAACAGTGTTTTCATGTCCACTTTCATAGCTGAACTGAGTAGTACACATTTTCCCTCCAAAATGTTATTTTTCTTTCCCTCCAAAAAGTAATATTGCTACACACCCAGTGATAGTGTGAACAGTGGTAGTAACAACTCATGGTGAATGTAAAACTTTAGATGCAATGATATACACAATATAGTGAGTTATAACCTTATTTTATCAACATATAAATTCAATGCATTTTGATTTGATTAGTTCAATCTAGCAGGACCTGACGTTTTATTATGATTTTTTTTTTAAACAATACATTCCACTTGCACATCAAATTGTGGAACCAATGATTACAGCCTATTTTCTTGGGGAATTATTTACACGGTGCAAAGCTAGCTTGCACAGCTACTACTATGCCAAAGACTTTCTAGGCTTTATGGCAGAAAGCCCTGAGGTCAAACGTCTCTCCTGTGCATGGCAAATGCATGGTTTTCAAGCACCTTCCTGTCATGGCAGCCTTGGACCTTAGCAGCAGCAGGTGCTTTTAAAAATGCTTTGCTTTTTTGGGGAATGCTCTTGCAGGTAGGTGGTTGTCAGGGGGGTTTCTTTAATGCTGACCTTGGGGAGGCCATTAGCAGCTACTCATGTCTGGTGAAGTCCACCTTGTTGAAGTCTTACAGTGTTTCTGCAGGGCTCTAGCGTTCACAAAACAATCTTCCTGAATAGAGAGAAATATGTTTTTGTTTTCCCTTTTATTTCCACTTATTTTAACATTTCCTCCTTTACTGACATTGTGCCAAGGTGTTAAATCATTTCCTGGAGTTGTAACAGAGTTGTTTTCAGGCCAACTAAAAATAGCCATGTCCAAATTTCCCTTTTCAATCCCAGCCGGCTGATTCTTAGTAAGTGTCTCTTGTCAGCTGTGTGTATTTCCCTTTCGCTTACCTCAGTGAAGGGAGAGTAGCAATGGTCGATTACGCTGTTCCCTCGATGTGCTGAAAGTATTTAGGTAATACCTTCCTAAGAGACGCTTGGTTGAAGTCCCCAAGTGCATGTCTTCCAGGTTGCTGATTGTGTCATACAGTTCCTTGAGTTCCAGGTCCGTGTCGGCTTGAGGCAGGATATGCACAGCTATCCCAACAATAACCATGAATTCCCTAGGTAGCCAGAATGGCCGACACAGGAGCACAAGATATTCCAGGTCCGGTGAGCAGAAAGACTTGGGGGAATGAGCGCTCGTAGGGTCACACCAAGCATTGTTGACCATGAAACACACACCCCCCCCTTTGACTTTCTCAGAGAGGTCTTTTGACCTGTCCGTGCGAAACACGGAGAATCCCGATGGTGCGATGGTGTGGTCTGGTATATCTTCCAACAACCAAGTTTCTGTAAAGCAGATGATGTTACAATCCCTTGTTTCCCGCTGGAATGAGATCCTCGCTCTCAGCTCGCAAAACTTGTTGTCCAGGGATTGTACGTTAGCTAGTAGAATGGTGGGAAGCGGGAGGCGGTTGGCACACCGCTTTAGCCTCACCAGCACCCTGGCTCTTGTTACTCGCCTTCGTCGATGCTTCCGTCGCCTCCATGGTAGCGCCGCCATTGTGTTGCGGGTCTTCCATGTCCTGAGTGAAGACAGGGTCCCGGTGGAAGAATTCCAGCTCAGAGTAAGTGATCACTGAGTCTTAGTAATGTGTCTCTGCTATATCTAAGGTAGCTGGCTACCGTAGAGGTCAAAACAATACAGTAAAACAAGCAAAAAGCTGCAAGGACGGTGGGGAGTGCAAAATGGAGCGGCTATACGCGACGCCATGAGTATCATGCTTATAGCTTGTGTGTATATGAATAAATAAAAGAGGAAGTGATGGAGAGAGGATGTGTTTGCGTGGTGCGTTTGATGCTTGTGTGGGTAAATCCCTCCATCTGTCTGTGTGTTTGTTGTGTGAGTGGCACAGGCTTCCTCCCTCCGCAGGATGCTGCATGACACTGGCAGAACGGCAAGCTGAGAGACAAGACTTTCCCCTGGCAGAGAAGGGGGCACAGCATGTGACACCCGGAGCCCATCATTAGCCCGCCCCCTTTGTCAAGTGTCCGGGCACTTGCTCCTCCCTTGCCTGTCTTCCACCACCTCTCGACTCTCTCCTTCACTTCAATTCCATCTCACTCTCCCCGCTCCTCTTCCTCCTCTCTATCAGCATCTGTTCTTCTTCCTCTGCTCCTCTCTTGCCCCTGTAATAATTTTCTACCTCGTTATTACTCCATGCAGGCACACACCCCCCCACACCCCCGTGTGTCTGTCTTGGTGTTCCTCCTGATGAAGGGTACAGCACGAGGATGGTGTAAAGTGAATAATTATTTGTGTTGTCAGTACTACAACAGGGTGAGAAACAGCAGGTTTGATTGTATTATGCTGTACGTGCTGGCTGAGCAGGGAAAAGAAGGCCATTGTAGAAAGTAGGTGGTGCTGGGAGCTTTGTGTGACATTCTGGCTACTTGTGGGTGGTGCCACACAGTTGTCATAAAGCCTCCTCCATTTTGGACTCTGGTTCTCTCTGTTCCCTGAAAAGGTCAGCACTGTCGAGAGAGTTCACAGCTCATCATCGGCATGAGTTTGCAAATTTACTTGTATTGAAATTAATTGATTTCGTTGCTATTATATGCTGATGTGCCTGATCCATAACTGTTGCAGCATAGCAGTGGGCTACAGTTGTATTCATGTTTGACACCATCAACTTAAACTGATATTTGTGTAGTGATATGAACAAGGGGAAGACAAATCAATGTTAGCAGCTCATGGAAGAGGACTCTAACTCTGAAGTCACTTCATTACAGTTACAAACACTGCACTACACTGGTTCATACTAAGTTAAATTCCAGCTGTCAGATATGAAAAATGTCTATCAGTCAGCACTGATACTGGCAGGTATCAGTTTTCAAAGCAACATGAGACAACTAACAAAGTTACAGAGAGGCCAAATCATCTGGCGCTGCAAAAAAAAATATGTCAAGAGCAATAAAGTTGAAAACTATAACTGTATACTGTAACGCAAACTACATTGACAAAGAGATACAGCAGTCAAAAAAGCTGCACTAAACACTATTTTGATATGAGCAGTGGGCCAAATGAAAGCTGTATTTGTAATGTGAAAGGTATCGTGACAAACAAAAACCATCACTCGACTCTTTGTCCCCCTCAGCTCTACGGAGCCTTTTAGTGTTTTTCAGCTCATTGTTCAACCCGCAACTTTACTATTTTGGTTCACTCTCACTGCTTTAATCCAGCCACGGCAGGCAGCTGTTTATAGCGAAAAAGCTCTAAATAAACCTACTGTACTCACTAAACACTAAATACAAAGTAGAGCATTTAGCAGCTAAAGAGCCAAATATATTCCCTCAGGAGTTGGTAGAGACCAAAACAGAGCTAAAAACAGAGTGAATAGTATATGGGTAGAGTGTGGCGGTACTCTCCTGAGCAGATGTTGGAGGCATGGTGGCATGCACTACCCTCATTTTCTGCCAGATTTTGCTGCGAAAGTTCGGCAAAGTTGAAGTTAGACCCATGAATGTACTGTCCTCCATGACCTGCCTCCAATTGCATTCAGGCATCTTCAAGAGGCAGAAGTTAGGCAGATATATTAAAGGAATAGGTCACCCTTTTTTTTTTCTCAGCTTTACAGGCGCTAGTAGGCTGTTTAGCTGTTTCCCCCTGCTTCCAGTCTTTATGCTAAGCTAGGCTAATCTCCTTCTGGCTCCAGCTCTATACCTAACACATCAACATGATCATCTCATCTCACTCTTGGAAAGAAAGCAAATACATGCGCATCACAAAATACCTAACTACCTTTAAAGAGTGGAAGCTAAGTGGAAAGGGATACCAGATTATAAAATGAATATTGTGTTTTACATATTCCGCATTCTGATTCAACTGTAGTAGGTAGCATCCTAGTTCGCTGCTTTGTAGGATGGGTAATGCTTCAAGTAATGCTCCTCATCTTAACACTTTTGGCTACTGATGTGAAAGACAGGTTACTGTGTACTATTGTTGATACCTTTCTATGTCTTTCTGGCCAGACAATTATCTGTGCATTTATTGCACTTGCCACGTGTAAAGTGAGTCTGTTTCCAGTTTAAAATGGTAAAGATTAGTTGTATATTAAATGTGTCCTTGTCAAGGACATGTATGTATGCATGTATGTCCCAATCTGTGTGAACAAATTAGTAGTCCACCTCTCCACCCTCCACCCACCCTGTTTCCACTCTCCTGGAGCTCGAGGTCTTTTCATTCAGACAGACACAAGCCCTCCAATGACCGAAGGGATAGAAAAAGCCTTCCCTGAGGGTTTATAATATGACAATGTGCCTTCCTCCTCCTTCACCAACTACCCGGAGCCCCCTCCCTCCTCTCCTGCTTCTAATGAACCCCTGCCCCATCACCTCCCCATCAAATGTAGCGTCTCCCTCGATGGCTGCCCCCAAACGCCATGACATACCTTCAGCTCTGCGCAACCGGCCCATGAATTATTCACCCAGAGTGGCAAGTGGACGTGGGTGTGCCTCTGGCAGACCCGACCCAGCACCCTCCATTATCCCCTTGTCTTTTCTTAGACATGGAGCACAGGTGGACGACACCTTATTTCCTGTTGAGTTAATAAATTTTCATCCCATTTACTCCTTTAATCACACTCTTTACATGTTCCGATGCTTTAGGTCTTTGGCTCCAATTAAAGAACCTAATGAATTTTGTCCATCCAGTGTTATATGAACAGCCTTTTGCATTAACTAATTATAGATCTCACTCCTCTACTGGGGATGTCCTGCTCTGTAATTGGATTTTCCCCGAGGGTTTATTGATTTCATGTTGAAAGTGGCTGAAACATTGGAGGAGGTACTTGGTCTGATAAGAATCATGAGAGGATACTGAAAGCTGTATGCAAGCCAACAAAAGGAGAATAATTCAAGTTTCCTTATATAAAAATGTATCCATTTTAGAGTCTCTTTGCAACAATTAATGAAACTATGCTACAAACCGCCTCAGTTTTGATTGTCACTTTAGTCACATTTAGAGCTGTTTCCCGCAGCCCTTTGGGATGAGGAGCGAGAGACTGGGGGAGTAAACAGCAAAAAAGCCCCTACGGCAAGCAGGTGGCGGCTTTTTCTGTGAAGGAGGAATAATTAATCAGCAGAGAGGGCTACGTGAAAAGGAGGGAAGGAAGGGTGAAATAAAGAGATGAAAGAGCCTTCAGTTCAAAGAGAGCAGTCAGTGATGAGCTTGGCCCTTACTGGGCCTGCAGAAGGCTGTGGAGGAAGGAGCCGGACAAACAGGGCATAGAACTGTCATGGCTGTCTTTGGACTGAAGTAGATTGCATTTAACATGAATCCAATAATCTCATTGCTAAAATGATTGTTCTAATTGATTAAAGTTGGTCAGAAACCCACAGTAATTGAATTACAGAATGTGGTGTTTCTTGGATTATTGTGGGGGAAGAAGAAAGGACTTTGACAGGGATATTTCAAATACAAACATGGTTTTCATACCAACAAATTAAGTTGCTCTCTCAAGGCTCGAGGTGGACCAACAACTTACTGAGATACTTTATGTTGCTTTTTCCTTTCATTTGTCATGTGTATGTAGGGCTCCTTTTTGGGACCAACTGAAATGTGTCTGCAGCACAGAGAATCAAAAACTGTCACGTACCAAAGGCTGAGATCAAACATCTAGCAGATTCATAATCTTTACCTATTCTTTGAAGAGATAGTTCCTGATTTAAACCAAAACCCAGTAGGGACAGGGACATGTCAAGGAATTGCCATTTATAGCAAGTGGTTATAGAGCTTGAGACCAACCCCTAATATTTGTATACTGATTATTTGACTGAATTACCATTTTGTTTCACTTCATCATTCACCCTGATACCATGCTCATGTTAGCTAATTTATGTTTGGGGGTTGTTTTTGCTCAAACCGATCAGTAGCATGTGATGTATTTTGTAATTTAAAATATAATTTCATTTCACTTGTCGCCATTTTTGTGCCCCTTCTTTTGTTGCTATTTTTCATGGGTGTAGCTATGTAGGTAGCTACCTAGCTATGTAGGGAGATGTTCCAATTCTCTCATTTGTATCCCACCTCCAAAGCTGATTGGTCTATTGTTTCTCCAAATGGGACCTATTTGAATCTTGAAAAAACAGTGATGTGGGCAATGTTTAGAGGTCTGGAATTAGAATCTGTGGAATTTAAACAAAATTATTTCAGAAATAAAGTTGAGCTGCGTTTCCACCAAGGAGCTCAGTTTATTTTTTTTCGGTCATTTTCACGTTTCCATTGGCAAAAGTTGTGGATGGTACCAATAGGACCGCTCCATTCTGTCCCGTTTTTTTTGTTACCCCTCTGTTGAGGTACCTAGCACACTGACCTGGGACTAGGTGGAGCTGGAAACACTGCAGTCCGTTGATTTGTCAACAGAATCGTCACTTCTTGCAAGGACTCAAGGCGCAAACCTGCCATTTTTCCTTGCTGTCTGCAGGCTTTTCTCAAACAAAGCTTGTAATAAACAGCCACATACCATCCGGTGCTACCCTGCCTACATTTAAGAGTACTGTCAGTGGTGGAAACAACGGTTTCAAGGGTACTATACCGAAAGTGTTTGGTGGAAACGCGACTTTATTGTCACGTCATTTCCTTAATTAGGCTTGCAATGTTAAAAGGTAATGTCAAAGTTTTGAAAGTAACCTTCCTATTTAGGGGGTTTCTGGCTCTTGGGGTTGTGTGTCTCTGTCAGCAGGGAATACTAGAATAGCACAGAAGAATAACAATACTCCAACTGGGCCTCTGGTAGCAGCAGATACAGTCATTACTGACTGCTTCATGTGTAATGTCACTCCGGGTGACAGCAGTGCCTCCACACTGCTTTACATATTGCAGTGGGGAGAGATTTTGTGTGTGTGTGTGTGCATGCGTGCGTGCGTGTGCATACATGGATGAGTGCATTTACACATGTGTTTATGTCACTTATGATCTGCCCCTAATCAGAATCAAAAATCCATCAAAACCACCTACATCCAGCTCCATATTGATCGGCTATAATGCTAAGCCATATCTCTCCCTGAAAATAGACTTGATCCATCATCACGTCACTCCTCCTCCAAAGATTAGCATTTAACTGCACGGGAACAGCTTTCCATCCGGCTCAGAGGGATCAATACATTTGTTTCCCTTGCAAAAGCCGATTGAGTCTACCCCTGCTAGTCGCGGGTTATGTATAGAGTCAGAATGCAGAGCCAGAGCAGTTTGTGGTCTCAGTCGGTGCTGCTGTCTACTGTGAGCATGTACGATTAGAGATGATCTGCAGTCTTGCAGCGAGTGTATCATTGCTGCTGTTGTTCCCTGGCCCTCTGCCTGCCCCGTGTCCAGTCACATAGGATTACAGTGCCCACTGACAGTCGTTGCAGCGTGTGCTGCTGCATCGCTGCTTCACGTGTGAGCCAGCCATTTCGCTCTGCCCACGGGTTTGATGCCCGGCCGTTGACATGTGTCAAACCAATTCAACTACAAGGATCAGGAAGGTGATACAGCACTCATCGTGGTCCCCTTTGCATTTACTTAATGCAGCTGTCAGCACAGAGGCTGTGTTCATCCATAAGGCACCTTATGTGTGATGTGCTATTTAATGCAGTGTCTCCCCCATGCAATCACTGTTGCTGCGCTGCACTACTGCTGAATCACCCGCACTGACGTTTTAGAATTTTGAAAAACTAAAATTGGGATCAAACACTTTTTCTACTCTCATAATTCAACGCAGTAGATATTTAGTTACCCATAATGGGCATTTTAAAGCAAACACTTAAAAGATGCTAACAATAAAAACAAGACACAGAATGGACACATAAGATTAATTACACAAAGAGAGAAGACAGGGTATTCAGTTTGAAAGGCTTGTCCTTGGCATAGACCTGTTATCTTGTTTGGTTTAAAAAAAACACTGTAAGAAATCCTCTCCTTCCAACACCCCCACTTCCTGTGACAACCTCTGATTGTGCTGACGGGCATTTCTGCACCAGCATGCCATCTGAGGGGATCAGTCTGTGTTTATGTTGAAAGAGCGTGGTCACGGTGTGTCAGTCAGTATGAAGTTGGATTCTCTCAGTGGCTGCACTGGCATCAACAAAGACCCAAGCCTAAACAAGGGTAGCCACTGTTCATTTTGTGAAGGCTGTAATCTTGACACGAAAAGACTACAAGGTTAAAGACTTATTAGCTGGTCCTAGAGGTTGCAGTGTTCATTACAATTATCAATATAGGAATCTTGGATGGAAAGAACAATATATAAATGATTGTTCTGTTCTCAGTCAAGATGCTAAAAATGAGTACCTTTACATGCACACAAGTACCCTGCTTATGATCTGGTAAGAAATACTGCAGTGTTAAAAATATTCTATTACAAGTAAAAGTGAAGTAAAGTATTAGAGTATTAAATAACAAAATGTACTTAAAGTATCAAAAGTAAAAGTACTCAATGTATAAATGGCCTTTGTGAGTGTTGTGTACTGTTAAATATTATATTATTGGATGAGTTCAAGCTAATTTTAAGTTATTTATTTACTGCTGGGTAGTTTATTCTGTAACTGCATCAAATTTTATAAGCTTATTATATGTTTTCTATGCAAAATCTTAATTTGTAAAGTCACTAGTTACTATAGCTGTCAAGTAAATGTAGGATAGTAAAAAGTACAATATTTGCCTCCAAAACGAGGTGGAGTAGAAGTATAAAATGGCATGAAATGGAAGTATTCAAGTAAAGTACCTCAAGTTTGTACTTAGGTACAGTACTTGACAAAATGTACTTAGTTACTTTCGACCACTGTATATTGCACATGTAAGCGTCAAATCCTGGTTTGCAGAAACCTGAATGCTACCTGGAGTATTCCATTAAAAACGGTGGCATGTAAACACCATATCCACTTTGGTTCAGGTGTGACCTCAAGTCAAGTTACATTGTAGTTAATCAGTAAAACAAAAAAATATCATGATAAGCAAAGTAATTTTGGCTGCAACAATTATTTTCATTATTGATTTATCTGCTTATTATCTTTTTTCCAAGTATTCGTCTGGCTTATAAAATGTCAGAAAATTGTGAAAAATATCCATCACATTTTCTCAGAGTCCTTGGTGACATCATCAATTTTCTTGTTTTGTCACAATATTTCATTTACAATTGTATGTACCAGAGAACAGTACAGAAACTGGAACGATATACCGATGATCAAAATAACTGCTGATTCATTTTCTATTGATCGACTAATCGATTAATCAAATTACTGTTGCAGCTCTAAATGTAATGATGATCCACAGACAAACCAACCCTGAAGCAGACAGTGAAAAACCCTTGGTAATGTTAAAATTATGTATACAGCGAGATGAATAGCCAACTTTCTCAACCTTCCATGTAAATGTCATATCCCTAAGATCAAAACCAGGATAGCACTCAAAACTCCATTAGGGCCTGTGTCCATATAGCATTTTTCTCTGGCAGAAAAGCGCTGGCAGGGTGCTGGGATCGCTGGGATGAAGCATTTGTGCGGCGTGGGTTTTGTTTCTATGACAACAATATATTAACGCTATGTTAAGGGGGTGACTACACAGCTAACAACAAGCTTACAATGGGTAGGGCGATAAAAGCGTAACACTCACCAGCTTCAGTGTCCTCCTACCAATGGGTTTTTCTGTCTCTGTCTGACATGTCATAAAGACAGACACAGCCAGAACAAGCTTCTCCTCCACGTTCTTGGTTACCAGGTTGACGAGTCCCAACCCATCTATGATTGGTTGCCTGAAAAGGAACACTGTGACAGTGACAACACCAGCGCCTTTCTGAAAAGTTCAGAGATATTCAACTAGAAGTGCTCAGAGTGGCTGCACAAAAACAGTCAGAGCGCGCCGAAAAAAGACGCTGCGTGCAACCTTTTTTCCCTGGGCGGCCACATGCTGCCACATGTGCTCTCTGCTCATTGGGAACAATAGAAAAAACACACTGTACATTTCATGTCAGCCTGCCCAGTAGATTAGATTATTTCTTGTGTACCTTTTGTAATTTTGACTTGATGGTGGCACTAAACAAAAGGTCATGGAGGTCACAGAAACCATTAGGGATCATCATCTGGGGAACATGAATATCCGCAGCAGATTTCACTGTGCTATTTATCCAGTAGACGGATATTGTGTCATTGTGTTGATGTTAAGTTACTTTCTGTCTTTCATCATTTCAGCCTCTTGTCGCCAGCAGCTTGTCATTGGATTGGTGTGTAATTATCTCAATTCAGAGTGGTTATTGTTTGTCAGTAACACTGTCAATTGGTAGAAGAGTGCGGCTCCTTTCTGTGATCCTCCACTTGTTTATTGCTGCTGCTATGAAGGGGAAGCCCACACTCC
The DNA here is from genome assembly GCA_002120245.1 of Maccullochella peelii. Classification (NCBI taxonomy): domain Eukaryota; kingdom Metazoa; phylum Chordata; class Actinopteri; order Centrarchiformes; family Percichthyidae; genus Maccullochella; species Maccullochella peelii. The sequence goes on along the minus strand of LKNJ01003096.1, from coordinate 70,373 downwards.
TCCTACATTATTCTTCTGTCTGTCCTCACAGTGTGTCACAAGTGAATACATTTCCTGCTCCTTGCTGCAGTCAGATGAGGTGAGTGAGCCAGAAGACAGAAGGAAAGCAGGGGAGAGAAAGAAAAAGCAGGGAGGGAAATACATTCTCATGTGACACATTTGAGGACAGACTGAAGCTGAAGGCCAGACTGGCACTTTGTCTTCCAAGGAGAGCCTGGATTTATCGCCCGTTGTGTCTGCGCTGATATGCCATGCCGACACAGTTATTTTCATCCTTGTTTTGCAGAGAAAAAATTAGATGGCATTAATTCCTCTGGGAGTACACATAATTGTTCAGTGTAATCTTGTGGCTCGCTGTGGTGTGGCTCATGACATTTTTCAAATCTCAGCATTTAATTTTGCTGAGGGAAAGACCATCCTAGCTTAGTCATAAGTAAACTATTGAGAAAGTATTTCAAGATGTTTTAGACTGTACTCTGGAGCTGCAGTTACATTACTCCCTACAAGCACATGTCCTGGTTCACTGCAACCCAACCCATATCTGCTTATTAAAAAAGCAAAGTCAGATTTTATGCACTACCACAACTCTTATGTGGCAATGACCTTATTAGTAGTTTTTCTGTGTTGCACTTTCAAAAAGTTGGGGAGCTTATAAAAGACAGATTTTGAAAAAATGGTCAAAATCAAAGCAGCAGAGCCCGAGATATCCTGACTTTTAGTATGGGTCAAGCTCCATGAGGACTGGATCCTAAAATTCCCATAATGCAACTCCATCTCCAAACCCAAGCTGAGATACCCTGGTGATGTCACTTCAGTAATTTCTCAGACTTGATACAGCTCTGTAGAGCCACATAACACATTATATGACACAATGTTTTCACAGGCTGAGTGATACTCTCTAATTGACTTGTAAAATTGAGTGCCCCTTTTTAGATGTAGTTCCATTAATGGCCACTAGAGTCTGGCACATTCTATCAAGGTTTTCAAAAATTCTCCTAATTCTCTTTCACTTCTCCTAATGTCTGCCTTAGTGGTCTCTAAAGAGATATCAAGGCTAAGAGAAATATGTTTGGGAGTGTGTTTGCCTGATTGACAGGTGTCTCAGCCTATCAGTCAGCCACAATTGCAGCTAAATTAAGTTTTTTTTTTTTAGGCCCAGTGACGATTGTGGTAGACAGTCCCCCCCAAATCCAAGCACCAGAAATTTCCTTTTAAGGGAAACTCTCTGTATTAAATACTCATCCCAGTGCAAACATGGATGATAAATGGAAAACAGAGTTGTCTCAGCTACCTCCGCTTCTTCGATTTTGACCTTTTTTTTTTTTTAATCTGTCTCTTTTGAGTCCCTCAACATTATTGAAGTGCAATATTAAATCACTGTAGTAACCTTTAAAGTAACCTGTTGGTGACATCAGCAAGTTAGTGCCCTTTTTTTTATACAATCTATAGAGAGCCAAAGTCCTGACATCACGTCCGGGCTAGCCTCTGTTCCACTAGCTACTGTAACTCATTGCAATCTCTCATTCAGCATTTCTTTCATCTGTCTTTCTGAAAACATGAAGTGTGTCCCTGGTGTTTACTACCCATATTCTGGGCAAGGCTGTATTTTTAGTTATTAACATTGTTAGAAATGTCAGTAAGATTTTGAATGAGGTTTTCTTACTTCTGGAACAGTACCTGGAAGTTCCGGTGTCATTTTGCTCTCGATGTCCCACTCACAGTGTGTGTTTCTGTAACTGTATTTGCAACTTAGAATTCCAGCTTCTAAAATAGAAAGTTGGAATTTGCAGCTTTCTGGTATGCAGTAGAACTTTTTATATAAAGAGGATTAGGGGAGAAGATTTGGAAAGAATAGAGTCGAATGCTTGGATAGCGTTAGCTGGTGAAGATTCTTCCTTCTGGCTGCTCAGGCTGACTTTGATTGCTCGGCTCCATGATAAAACCAGCGTCCAGCTGCAGACACTCTGTCCTCCCACCACTCTCCATTAAGATCAACAGGGTGAGGGGCCAGCCTCCTTGACATCAATGTGATGGGAGCCGTTATTCCTCCTGACCAAGAAAGAGACACATTGTTTGTGTGAGTCATCCAGAGACCAAGCTGCGTGTCAGGCTATTAAAAAAAACAAAAAAAAACCGGTCCCTGCCTCCCAGACCAGAGTGCTAATCAGTGGAAGGATGTCATCTGTAGAGAAAGCAGTGTGAAGTGAAAACCTTGAACAGAGTGATGTGTTCAGTTTGGTGTGCTGTGCGGCCGAGCACTTTTCAGACAGCATTTTTCATCTTATCGATCCACCAGTCGAGCTTATAGTATATAAGTTGAATTCATTGCCTGCATTAAGGCTCTTTTGGCCTGTTTGTGTTATTTCTCCTGCCCATTATCACATTTTATTTCTTATTGATGATGTAATCTTCCTCTGTCATGTTCAAATGGGTCTTTACACACCCTCAACCTGCTTTCTTTTATAAATCTCTTCAGTTTTTTATCTTAGCTCTTCAGTCATTCTGTTTATATGTAATGCGCTTTGATATTTCTATTTCCTTTCTAGGATTTATCACTCAAGTCAACCACTTTCATCTAAATCAGCCTGATGTCTTTTCCTCTCTTGTCTTCCACAGATTATAGATAATGGGCTGTGTGCAATGCAAGGATAAGGAAGCAACCAAACTTACAGACGACCGAGACACCAGCATCTCCCAGGGAGCGGGCTACCGCTATGGGGCTGACCCCACGCCGCAGCACTACCCCAGCTTCGGGGTCACTGCCATCCCCAACTACAACAACTTCCACGCCCCTGTCGGACAGGGGATGACCGTCTTCGGAGGGGTCAGCACTTCCTCTCACACTGGAACCCTGAGGAGTCGTGGTGGGACAGGTAAAGGACATTTGATGTTCCAAATTAGTTAGGAACAGTCATGATCAGAAGTGTGTGAAAACCACTGCCCATCTAAATTTGATCCCTGTTTGCACTTTCTGGTCAAATATAAAATAACAGAAATAAAGATCTCTGATATGTTTTAAAGCCCAACTGAAATCACATTTAGTCAAACATTTTTGTAGTAAAATAATTTATTTTTCCCCAGTGAATGTTTGGTGGCTCGTTCAACAAGCTAAGGTGCAGGACAAGAAGTGTGTAAGTTCAATAAGAAGGAGACGTTAGCAGGAAAGCTCATGTGGGTTGTAGTTCAGATTCTGTGGCTCTTGTGTTGTGTAGCAGGCTGCTGTCTGGCTCAGTGTGACCGTCTGCTCTACCTATAATACAACAGTGATGTTACTGCTTTATGCAAGATTTGATTGGCTGTATGGAAATAAGGTCTCCATCTACGTAGATGGATACCTAACACTATTCTGTTAAATTAATGCAAAACTAGGGGGCGCCATCATGAAGCCAAAAAAGTAGTGAGGAATGATAATGAGGTTTATAAAATCAAGGCTGTTTTTAAAAAATATGGATTCTGCTTTCATTTCTGTTTTAATCCAATCATTCATGTCCTTTCCAAAGAAAGTTAATATTTAACAGCAAATGTATCAATTCAATTATATTTTTAATCAACTTTCTCTTTATGATATTCTTAGGAACCCTGCAGTCACATCACTGTCAGCCATCTTTCTCTCAATGGATGATTAAAGATAACACAAACTTTGTCTAATCCAGATATAATTAGATATGCTCTCTGAAGCTCTAATGAATTTGGCAATGATGAAAAGTGAAAGAAGACATATCAATCATAAAGCATAATACAGTCCATACAGTATTTACCATAGTGCAGACCACTACCTTTTACATTCCGTCACTGAGCTGTTACCCAGAGTTGCTGGTCAGGGTTGCACATTTCCTAGAGATCCATCCAATTTCTGCCTTCTCCCTAGCTACTTCCTAAAGCTGCTCATGACCCGGGGTCTCATTCCAGTTGGATGTGCCTGTAATACCTCCAGAGGGAGGCATCCCATGCCCGAACCACCACAACATGAAGGAGCAGTGGTTCTACTCAAAGCTCCTTCCAGATGTCCAAGTTTCTCTCTGTGACCCTAAGGATGGGCTCAAACAGTGGTGCAAAGCAGTTCCACTGATCTAGTGTAGATGTCCCTTACACAATGTCCACATAGGCTGCGTAGTGAAAGCAGCACGTTTACACGAGCAGCTGCAGCAGCTTTCAGTCCTCAGTGTCAGTGTCTACACAGGCTGCATTTATGCACAGTATTGAGTGTAGGTCACCCACGTTCAAACACACAATCACTTACACGTGTAAAAATGGAAGAAAATAGACTTGGACTACCCTCAAATCTCTCTCAGGGAATTCTGTCTTTTTCTTTCTGTCTATGTCCTGTTGATAATAGAGCACACTTTCAGACTGGTGTTGGTGTTCACGGTGTTGCACACAGTGTTATATAGTTGAAACCTGACAAAAGTAATTGTGTGAGGAATGAAAAATGAGAGCTTGAGAGAGAAGTTTAATTGCAAAAAAAATGGATGTTAGCCACTGGTCTGTTGCCTGGACTGGCAGGATAAATCTGGGTAGGGAAAGAGAAACAACTGCTGCCCCTCCCCCATTACTACCACTTAGATGCCCTTGAGCAAGACCCTTGACCATCAACTTCACCAGTGGAGCTGCTCAGTGGCCAGCAGATCAGAATAACACAGAAGGAAGAAATAATTCATAATTCAAAGTTGCTTTGAGCAATGTGTCTTTATTGTTGGTCAGAAGAGGGAAAGTATCTGAAACACATACAAAAGTGTGAAGGCTGTTTCTTTTTACTTCATTCCCACACAGTTACAGCATTCTATGTGCCCAGTGATGGCTCACAGCCACCCACACACATACACCTCCATATGCAAAAGCACAAACTCTTAGGGATTCTTTGTGCAGTTAAAGACGTCCTATGGCATCCCAAAACCCTGACAGTCCTCACCTGCTACCCTGCTACAGGTCCACTGCTGACCCCAGCCCGGCCCTGTCAGGAACGTCCGGCTGGCATTAGCACAGGGCTTTGTGCGCCAGCTCATTGTTTAGGTGGGAAATATTCCTACTCAGGATATCCTTTATGTTTGACTGAGCCCAGGCTACTCTGCAGAGGAACTCGGCATTTCCACTCAACTTAGCAGGAGTCCTCTCCCTCAAAGTGTGGATTATTTTCTGCGCTGTATAATCCAAATCCACACAGTGGCAGAGGAGCAGAGAGGGGTTTAGCTTTTTAATTTTCTCCTGGTGGGGAAATTTGGACATAAGCCGCCCTTCCCACTCAACCTCTGTTTTAACACAGCTGCCTAGCTTGTCACCCTACTCAGTCGCATTGCAGACCCTAAATTACAAGTGGCATCAGACATCTTATTATAATTATTTAATTTTTAAAAAAAAATTTGTTGGACAGTGACAGTAGAGAGAGACAGGACAGGCAGGGGAGAGAGAGAGGAGATGACATGCAGCGAAAGGGTAAGGTGTGGTAAGGACTCAGCCTTGATACGTGTTATTATTGATTATCAGTTGATCTTTTGCTTATGTAATTTCCTAAATGGAAATTCACAGCTAGTCCTGTGACATTATGTAACTAATTGAGTAGGATACCAGCAGACAACTCTTAAAATGAATCAATAAACCAGTTTATACTTAGCACCCACCTCTGCTGACCTAATGGAACATTCGAACAGTGCAAACCACATTCAAATGATGCATTCAGGGTCTTGTTATGTTTGGAAGGTTAGAAAACCAAAGTGTTTCAATAATACACTCTTTTTAACAGTCTGCTCTCCCTTCTTTCTGTTTGATATCACATGAATAGCAGCATGTCCTCACTATCTGTAGTCCTATCAGCAAGAGCTTCGCATAGCCTCTTCATACCAACACTGTTTCCCAGAAAGCCTCAGCCTGGTGAGAGCGTCTGAAGTGAAATGACTTGAATAAATGTGATCAAAAGAGTTTAAGTGGACATGAAGAAGTGCCTGTTCAACTTCCATTTGTCAAACACTCAGAGGCATGAAACAGCTGAACAGCTGCAGTCACCTCAGGCATGAGCAAAACACTTTGAGTGCTGCTTTTGTCTTATCTCAACAGTGCTCTGTTATGAGACAAGACAAATCACACCAACCTAAAATAGTGAGATAGACAGAGATCCAAACCTCTTAAAGGATAATTCCAGTTTTTAATTCCAAATTTTTTCATCATTTTGGCCATCATTCCTATTGGTGTTAATAACATTGTACTCTGAAATCTGGTAATGCAGCGACATAAGTCTAATGGTGCAAGAAACGCGAGCAGTCAGGCAGGTTGGAAACAAACCAACAGATTAGTCAAATTATTCGAAAGTGAAAACAAGGCGAACAAAAGTTTTACCTGAACTATCTGCACACACACACAGTTTTCCTGAGCAGCAAGGGTTTATTTGCATTTTGGGTGCGCTCACTTTCAATTTTACCTCCAAATAAAGGGGTTTTGATTATATAGATAAACTACTGGCCTGACCGAGAAAGTTCCTTCTTAACCTGGACATCGTAGTTTGAGAAAATAAGCTCTACTGACTTTCTTTTTCCAGAGCTTTTAACCACATCTAACAGTCTTTGTGCGGTCCTCATCTACTGATGAAATAAACTGGTACTATTCTTTAATATCCCTACATCTCCATGCTGTAGTTTCTTTTAACCAGTGTTTATACATTTGTTATACATGGCAAATAACCCAATATTTTGACAATTCTTGAAGAACATTATATAATTATTAGACATCCACCATATGACCGTCACAAAATACCTCAGTGTATTCTTAAACTATAACCGTAGACCCCTGCCACCTTATTTGCAATGTTATTCACAAGTTTACGGCTGACATCAATATATGTAATTGATGTCACTTTATGCTAGCTTTTGTAAAAGCACATATGCCTAACTTGATCCATTTAAATCAGTGTGATCATTTGACGTGACTCCTACCTGAGCAGCAACCACCATGAATGAGTGGTGAAGCCAATCCAGAAGTGGTTCGGTTCTTCTAATGGATCCTGCTCCAGACAATTAATATTGTATTGAAGTCAGTGGGAAAATGCACAAACTCTTTCTAGAAATACGAAGTCAGCACATGTTTTCTAGATGACATTATGGTCTTAATAGCTTAATTAATTAATGTGTTGTGGTAGCAGTTATGGACATTGTTGTACCATTTTGGGGGCTAAAGGCTTAAATAGGGGTATGTTTGACTTTATTGCTTAGTTGTAGTGGTTTCTGGTTGGTTTGACGCACCTTGGCTCCACCATGTTGCCCAAATGAAAATTTTCTGAATTCAGCAAATGACAAGATGACAGTAATCTCAAATCTAACTGTAGCAGGGTTACTGCTTCGGGGTTCCACTGACAGGTGGATATACACGCACACACAGGGATTGCGCTGAGTACAGGTTTTATTTACAAGCAGGCTCTCTCTCTGCTGCCGTCCCACTCCAATGCCCAGCATCTCAGGACTGGCCAGCTCTTCCTCCTGCTGCTTATTCTTCTCCAGTCAAACTACTTTCCTGCTGGAGGCCGTGTCTTCTCCCCTCAGCTCCTGTGTCTCTGTGTGTCTGGCTGCATCTCTCCTCAGTCCGTGCCGCTACTAAAGAGCACAGAGGTCTTGATTATCAATCATTCCCACCTGTGCTGCCTAGATTGCAGGTGCTGACTCCCTGAGCCACTCCCCCCATCCCCTCTCCTCTGCAGCTGAGCTCTCTAACCACACCCCGCCACCACACTAATCTTTCAAAAGAAATCTAGCATGGGCACCCCTGTGGCTTAAGCACCAACCATGAACCACAACGTCCCTGCTGGGTCGGGTCCGGCCAGGGACCTCTGTAGCATCTCTCTCTGTCATTTCCTGTCATCTCTCCACTGTCTGTAATAAAGGTACAAAAATGCCCCAAAATATACTTTAAATAAACCTTGCAAAGTAGACATATCACAGACATTACCTTCATGTGTGTCTGCAGGGCTGGAGGGTGATGATCAACATGGGTGCTATGAAGCTGTTCTCCTAAGAATAAGCAGGCATGGGTTAATTGGATGTTGATTATGGCACCACTAGATTGTAAGAATCTGTGTAGTGTTAGTGTTGGGGTTAGTCACCTCCAGGGGACTGCTAGCAAACACAGGCCACACTGTCTGTTTATGAGACGCTGGCATCCTATTCGGTGCACATGATGTCTGTATAGTGAAGTATGGTAAAACACAAAGCCAGCTGATGTACTATAGTTTTAGGGGACGCCCTCCACACTTTGTCATTAAGAAGTGATTTTTTGTCCGGTCATATCTGTCCAAATGACATTGCTAATTTAGTCTAAAGAAAACAGACTGAAGTGTATTTAGTGCATTCAATTACATAACCCTAGTACTGTAGTTTCACACGTTGCTAGTTTTGCACTGGCACATTACAACTTTCCAAAACAACTCTCTTGCTGTAGTGTGAAAATAATTTCAGTTGTCTCTTATCACTAGAGGGAAGTTGTGAATATCAGCTTTATGGAAATTGTGCAAAAATCTGGAGGTACATTGAGGATTTTGGAGGTGAAAAGTGTGTTGAAACACTTAGCCACTGTGGTTCTCCCAGTCTTGTCCGTCAGTAGAGTTGTTGGTGAGATAATGCTACAATAGCTGAAAAGGTTTTCCGGGACACTGATCTTTATCTAGATAGGTTTTAGCCTGTCTGATGGGAGTCACACTGGATTTGAGGCAGCCCAAATCCCAGCTTCTGTCACTGGACACTTAGATGTTCGAAGCAGTTTGTGGCTGCACTTCAAGGCTGGATTCACATTACTGTCAGTTCATGCAGTTCAGGTGGTGGATATGCATCATGAAAGGGCAATGCTGCACCTTTCCAAAGCCACTTCAACTGTGCTGTAGGGATTGAACTGATAGTATTATTAAGAGAAACGAGTCAACCAGTAAAGAGTTCGGTGTCTTAACAGTTCTTAAACTACTATATAACCCTGTCAACCCAATAGAATGTAAGCAAGAATGAATGATCCATCTTTGTAGAGTGTAATTTTACATTTTACTTTCATTTAAATGAAGATAGTATTGAAATGAGACTTGGATGAACTGGGTTAGTTTGGCCCCCAGGATCCCACACCTATCAGTTTTTTCTCTGTTGTCATGTCTCCAAATCATGGACTATTTTGTTATATTTATGTTCTACCCACCACACCTAGGGTAGTTTAACACTGAGTTTTTCTCCACCTCACAGTTTCATTTGTATTGTTAACCTCCTGCTGCAATCTGTTAACACATCCTATAATGAGCCTAAATTCCTTCATCACGTTCGCCGCAAGCAAGCAATAAGCAGGAGTGTAAGGATGAGAAAATATTCCTGTGAGTGAAATGCCACCGAGAGATATTCAAATGAGAGCTACTATTCTTTTTCCTGTGATGAGGACAAAATTAGTAGGATTAGTGGAGGGAGAGGTGATACTATGTGAAAAGAATTTTGATACTGCAAAGGTTACTCTGACATTATCAAGCCAATTCTCTTCTTCCACAGGAAAGCTGTAGTGGCAAAGAATTGCAGAGAGCAAAGGTTAACAATACTACAAGGCAAAGGGGTTTAGTATGCTTGAAGCTAATTAGTTCGTAAGACATACGTGAACACCGGGCAAAAAGCCTGCTGTAGCCTCCCCCTGGCTGCATCTCACTGCCCCCCTGGTCTCTGTCTTTTGCGGGTCTTTGTAGGCTTGACGCAGTGAATTGTGCAAATTGGCACTCCTCAAAGACATTCACGGTGTTACACTCAATTGTACACACAAAAAGTGAAGAAGAATGAAAAAACAGAGCTTGAGAGAGAAGTTCACATTGTTTCAAAAAATGTGCAAAAATGGTTGGATGTCAGTCGCTGGTCTAATCCCTGGACTGGCAGAATAAATCAGGGTAGGGAAAGAGAAACAAAATTCTGTCTACTATAACACCTACACAAACCTGGCGTAATTCTTAGATTGTCTATTTTGGAAAGCCACAAAACTTGTGAAACACAGCCCCTCCCCAAGTCAGATTGCTAACAGTGTGGGGACACGGGCTATCAGATGACCCATCAATCACTTTCTATAAAGCATCCTGACACCTTAAGCGTCTACAGCTATGCTAGCGGCTCTGTGAGGTAGCATGTACAGTAGGCACAACTGTGCTTTAAGCTAAATGAAGATGACATGTCATACAAACTACATCTTTTCGAGCATACTCCAACCTTAACATGCTCACAATGAAAATGCTAACATGCTGATGTTTAGCATGTCATTTTTACCATGTTCACCATCTTGGTTTAGCATGTTAGCACTTGCTTATTGGCACTAAATTAAAGCACAGCTAAGGCTGATGGGAATGTGATTAGTTTTGCAGGTATTTCATCATGAACCAAAGTATATGACAAATGACCTGATGATGACGCTGTGTGAAAAGTCAGGAGATCAGCAAAGTTGTTACAGTTCATCTTGGGGGGTTAAAATGTTAAAATGTGCAGTACTAAAGTTTCATCATTGGGAAACACATTTGAAATATCCTTTGCTTCCTGGGTGGCCTGTTTCCATTCGATTTGATCATCAGTTATCACCTGTAAAATTTGACAAGTTACCATTAAATTCAACATGACTGACTTACATTCAAACCACAGATTGGTCCCTATTTACTCAGTGTGCTGCCGCTGTGGGTGCGTCATCAGTTAAACATGATTCTGAGCTTCATTTTCGCTTGCTAATCTGCAGAGTGCTGACACTGTTTTTATCCCTCCTGCAGGAGTCACCCTCTTTGTGGCACTTTATGACTATGAGGCACGGACAGAAGACGACCTTAGCTTCAGGAAAGGAGAAAGGTTCCAGATTATCAACAGCACGTAAGTCACTACAGCTACTTATCAGGCTGCCTGCACTTGGGAGGAATGCAAGCTTCCCATTTTAGCAGTCTTAAAGGGGATGGATTGTGAGGGGAGCAGACAGGGCATTGCTTTTCAGCTGAGCTAAAAGTGGTAGCTTGTACATGGGAAAGGAGTGTTTTGGTTTCATAATCTGGAGCAAGCTAGAGCCCAAAATAAATTTGCTTTACTTCCGTTTGTGTAAGTATAAAATTATAAAAAGTCATGTTTAGCTGTTACAGCCAGCCTGGCAGCCCCAACACTGACAACTGAATTTACACATGGAAAAAAAGGCTTAGATCCAGAGATAAACTTTATATCAGGTGCAATATTAAAGGGTGCAAATCATTTCACATGAGGTAAAAGTAGTGGCTTGAACATGCAATATGACAATCAGCAGTAAAAATGTATTTAAGGTTTACACTGGGTGGAGCAGGGTCTCCAGCCAGCAGTGATGAGTGTGGTGTTCCTTCCCTGTTACACTTACAAGGGTGCTGGTCTTTCTTCCAGTCAGCAGAACTGCAGACAACCTTGTGTGTGTGTGTGTGTGTGTGTGTGTGTGTGTGTGTGTGTGTGTGTGTGTGTGTGTGTGTGTGTGTGTGTGGAGAGGCATGATCATCTGCCAGTTCTTTAACCATCCTGGCCTGGCCTCAGCTTGCGGCAGGTTTTCGTTTTCTTTCTGTCTACATGAGGCTGTGTCTCAGCCTGCTGGAATGACCCTTAGCTGCCTCTCTTTGTTTGGGTTTCTGCAGTGGCACAGTGACATTTCAGAAGACTTCTCTGTCTGTGCTCTGACGCTCACTGCATGTACTGTACAGCACTGCAGAAGGACGGCAGGTTTACTGTGACTCCATTGTTTCATAATTAAGCTGATTACCTGTATGTAATCATGACTACATCATACCACTGTGTTAAGTGTTTTAGCTGAACTTTGTTCATGTATACTTTTTTTGGTTGCAGACATTTTCAGATTTATTCTATACTGTTTTAGAATTAAAATGTTTTTTTAATTTTTGGATGGATTTGTACTACTGTTCCAGACAGTTGCTTGAGTTGTATGATCCTTCACAACAAACACCAAGTCTGCACTATAGTTTATAAGGGCAGACTGATTTAAAAAATCTTGATGTTTACTGTGATGGTCAAGCAACTTTTAAGAGTCTCCCTTTTATTTCAGTTTCCTAAAGAAATCCATAGAACCCAATGGCTGACTGAAATGGTGAAAAAAATGCATTTGAATTTTTAAAACACAACAGCATGCTTTGCAGAATGACAACCTGTGATGTAAAGCAGATGTGATTGTACTAAATGGGCTAAAACATACAAAACCGCTGATATGGTCCTTTAAGATTTTGTTACATCAGACAAATACCAACATTGCATAAATACAACTTTCTGAATTTATTCTGTGACTATAAATGTCCTTTTATTCCCCATATAAGCAACACTGCTGTTTTCAATAATTACAATCATATTTAGTTCCACTGATACGAGCTTGATACTTTTGTTTTTGTTTTTGTTTACTAAAAAGATCTCTGCCATTACTGTCTTATCTTATGTTAATGTTTATTCTAGCAAATTTATGGAGAATATTATAATGACACATTGAAACTGACAAAAGTAAAAATATAGATTCAATGATTTATGTCATGTTATCTCATGTAGTTCTAATATTAGTCCAAAGAATTCTAGTGAACGCAGCACTAGTGTTTCTATCGGTGGATTTATTGATGCTTTCCTCTAAACAAGCACAAAGTGAGCTTTCACACAAACATACATTGTCTCAAATATAACATGCTAATGCTTCTGCCATGTAAGCCAGCTTCTGATGAGTTATGAAAACCTTCTACTGTACATGGCTGCCTTATCACCTCAGCCTTTGGCCCAGCAAGGTCAGTCTTCCTCCTCACCGCACCCAGAGAGCATCCTGTCCCAGCCAGCATCTTGCACATTCCATCACACACCTCGGTCCCTGCTGGGCCTCAGCCAGAGTAGGAAGAAACCGTCATTAGAGCCTAGACTCCCTCCTCTTCCTCCTCCTCCTCCTCCTCCTCCTCCTCCTCCTCCTCCTCAGCAGGGGCCCGACAGAGCTGCATCTTCACCACTTCTCCCCTCCTCACGCTCTCCCCTCCTCTCCTCTCCACCTCCCTCCATCCGCCCACACTTCACTTGCTTCAACCAAATATGGACTGGGTTTCTTCCAGCGGCCACACTGACCCCTGCTGGACAAATGCGGTAAAAGCCTAAAATCCTCATCTGCTCCAGCCCGTCAGAGCTCGCAGGAAGTGACTGACAGATGCCCAAGCAGGCGGGGCACACGTGCAACAGGGCCACCAGAGACCCCAGCACCACCGCCTCAGCTGTCAGAAGGCACTGCGGTCCTTTTTTGTTTTCTGATGGCATCCTCCAGGAAACAGGCCTCCATCCCTGAATCTTTATAATGTACTGCATTCAGCTCAGGCTTTTTATAACCCACTGTGAGTGTGCTGTTGTGAAGCTTCATCAGACATAATCAGGAAATAGCTCCCGTTTTTATAGAATTTAAAGTTAATTAAATTAGTATTGTTCTGATTCAACTGCAGGCTATGAATAAACACTCACTGTTGTGTTGTGAGTGGCTGCCTGTACTGTATGACTCCTCTCAGTCAACACAGTCCTGTGTTTAATTATCCACTCATCAGCAGTCACCATGGGGAGAGAGGATTTGAATCCATTTGGAGACAGGAGGGAGGTGCTTTGTTTACTCTTGTTGTTGTTTTCTGTCTTTTTGCGGCAGAGTTGGTTTAAGGGGGTTTGTTTCTGGAGACAAAAGGCAGCGGGACAGACTGGGACCCACCCCGCCCCATCAGTTTATGTCTCTCCAACTCCACGCAAACACACATACCGACACATCTTACACCACACAAACACATCCTCTTGCTCCTGCATATTTTTCTCTCTCAGACAGGCAGATTGTTGAGGCTCCATCTTTCCCTTCTCCCTCCTGAGGGATTCTCCAGGCCTGTTTCTGCCTGGGATGTCGTCCCCAGGCGATCCCCCATCATGGCTTTATTCAGCATAAATGAAGGACCAACAACGCCCCTCCTCTCCTCCCCCTTCCTCCACCCCCTTCTCCACTTCCCTTTCGCACACACCAACACACACCAAAAGACATTCCCTCCTGGTGTGTGAGGGATGTGATAGAAACAAAAACAGGGTGGTACAGTGTGTCAGAGAGACATTGTCAAAGCACCGGGATGGGGGGCATTGATGTGAAAGCATTGGTAATGATAGTAAACCACTACTGCTAGCTGTCCCTTAAGGTAGCCAAATATTGATGTGTGTGAAGAGGAGGGTGAGGGAATGAAGAGAGTTGGCAAGGAGAAGAGAGGAAGGGAAATGGTGGAGAAGTACAGATATGTAAGTGGAGAGTGTCTGTAGGAGTGTGATAAAACATAAAGAACTCCACCCTCAGCCTGTCTACTGCCTTATCCACTTCTACTTTTTTTGTATTTTGTACTTTGAGATTTGACTGGAGCTTTTTTCGTTTGTAATCTTGTTTGAGTTTAAAATTTGTGCTAAATTTGAATGGAACCACTTGACTAGTGTTTGTGGGATCAAATCAAAATAAACTACAGTGTGTGTGTGTTCATGGTAATGAAGGAACGTGTCACCAAGTGCAACGGTGTGACTCATGAGCTGCGGTTACATGGATGATATGTCTTCAACCCGATTGAAACCATTCTGATTCCAACTTCACTGTTTACACCGACGCTAAATAAAGTGATCCGATCAGATGTGCATTTACATGCCCCAAAGCATTTAATCAGAATAGAACTGTTTTTACATGCCACAGTGGTTCCACCCCAAAATAGCAGCCCAAGAGGGAAGCCCTGGCTCTGATTCTGAGGGACCAACACCAAAACCTGCTCTTTCCAGTCCATGTTTGAGTTCTATCTCTAAAACCACAGATGGGTGACAAATGAGAGGAAAACCTTAATAAATAGGTGGAGAAATATATCAAATGCAGCCACTTCCATACAGGAAGTATCCGATGAATGGTATTCATCTCTCCAGTAGAGTTCTAGAGACTAGGAGAATCTATGCCAAGCAGCAATGAAATTGCTCTGGGGGCTCATGGTAGAATATCACTTTACTGAGACATACTTTATGTTGATTTTTACTTTCATTTGTCATCTGTTATTGACAGGAGCAAAATATAAACCAAATAACATATCAGGTGTTTTATGATTTATTTCTTCTCTAAGCTGGACAGATTGTCAGTCACTTGCCATTTTAGTGGTCATCTCATGTAGGAAAAAGTCAGCCACTAAACTTTCCAATCTGGTTACTCATAGTCCAACCTTACTTTACCCATTTCCTTTTAAAAATGTCTGAAATATCAATATTATGGTAGATACATTTGTGAATTTTCGTGCTAATGTTTGTGATGGCAACTCAAACAGTCAATGTACCTCAATGAATGTGGCCAAATAAACAGAATTTCAGCTTTTAAAATGGAAAGATATGAGGAAGGAGGAGGTGTGATGGACTGTGTGTACCCAGTAAGTGGGAATATGAAAGGACGAAAAGATGAAATATGAGAAATGTTTGGCAGGGAGGAAGATGAGTAGCTGAGAGAATGGACAGATGAAAGAGTTTGGGGGATGCAGTGAGGGATGGATAGGCCCAAAAAGAGCTGGAGGTTAGTGAGGAAGAGATGCACAGAGGACATCAGACAAAGACACTAATGGCGTCTAATAGGCTAAGAGGTCTATAAGCAGTCTCTCCTCTCCCTTTTTTCACTTTCTAGACATTTAGCAGACATCCTTTTTGTTTTTAAACTTCAATTCATGTGTCACTAACGTCACACATCAGCGATTGCGTGCAGAAGCTGAAACAACAGGGCCAAGAAGGTAGGAAAACATCCATCCATCCATTATCTATACCGCTTATCCTCAGAGGGTCGCGGGGGGCCAGTCCCAGCTGACATTGGGCGAGAGGCGGGGTACACCCTGCCAGTCAATCACAAGGCTGACACATAGAGACAGACAAACGGGCAATTTCAAATCATCAATGAACCTAACCTGCATGTCTTTGGATGGTGGGAGGAAGTCAGAGTACCCGGAGAGAACCAAAGCGGACACAGGGAGAGAATAGAGAAGAATAGTTTATTTTTTAACATTTTGTGAAATACTTGTCTGTGCTTTCTTTCCGCAATCTCAGGAGTCGAGGATGAGCTGGAGTCAGGATGTGGCTTAGCCTAGCTTAGCATGAAGACTGGAGGCAGGGGGATCAGCTAGCCTCTAGCCAAATTTAGACACAGATGGTCTGCCAATACTTACGCCAGCCAATAACAGTCCATTAAACATAAATATAGCCCATTAAGTTCATGTCGTCCAATCATTTGATCTCTGTTCATTTTCTTTCTTGAACAACATTTTAGATCAAAACCTATAGAATTCCACGATTTGACCCAAACTACTGAAAAAATTTTCTTGGCTAGTCGTAATCTTGGAAAGAAAGGCAATATATAATATTTTTAGAGTCAAACTGTGGAATTTTGTAATTTTTGCTATTGCTAAATTAAAGAAGATGTATACAGATCGAATAATTGAACAATATGAACTAAATGGTTTAGAGGACTGTTGGCACTGCTGCTAGTTGTGTATGTTTTGCTGTTTGTTCATATTTTTATTTATATATATTTCTTTTATATATATTTCCAGTGATTATTTTTTAGATGTATATTGTATATTTGGTTAAAAAAAAATGTGTTGAAAGTATACACTAAAGTGACCTGAAATAAACAATGAATGAATGAAAGCAAATCATCATTTTTCCAAAATATTGAACTATTCCTTTAATAACTTCCATTCTTCTTGGCTGGTTCTTGATTCCTCTCAACTCGTGCAGTGTTAGCATGTGTGTATACATTTTTAGTATGAGTGGCTGCATAGCTAAACTGCAACGGCGTATTAGGGTCATTGTGGGTAAAAAATAATAATTACGGAGCCAGGGGAGGGCGTAATATCACGAGAAAAAAACTTGGATATTCTCTGAGATTAAAGTGGTAAATTTACAAGAAACAAACTCGAAAAAATTGTGGGGGGTTTTCGTCAAGGAACCACATCGCTTCCCTTTGGTGTATTTAGTGGTTTAATGCTTTTTGTTGTCTAAATATTATGGCATATGATTACTGTAAGCCCCACAGCTAACCTTTTTACGAGTTTTTTTTAATTTGTGACTTTAATCTCAGAGAATTCCTGAGTTTTAAATTTTTTTTTTTTTTACCTACAATGGCCCTAATAGCCATCGTACTAAACAGACCCCAAATTGCCTCTTCACAGCCACATGATGCCCTATGCTTTACTCACTACAGACTCACTTGATCCTATACGCTTCCCACATTGACAGTATTAGGGAGCAAGTCAAACTACTACTAAAGCTGTACTCTGATGTGTTCAGTGGCACAGAGCATGTCAGCTCATATGAAATAAAGTGTATTAATGTGCTCTTTCTGTTTCTTCTCTTTTCCCCTTCTCCCAATCCTCTCTCTCTCTTTCAGTGAGGGGGACTGGTGGGATGCTCGCTCGCTCACCACTGGTGGCAGCGGCTACATTCCCAGTAATTACGTGGCTCCAGTGGACTCCATCCAGGCTGAGGAGTAAGTAGTCTGTGTGTGTGTGTGTGTGTGTGTGTGTGTGTGTGTGTGTGTGTGTGTGTGCTCCTCAGAGACCCACAATACACCAGGACTAGTGACTTTCATCTAGAATGTGCTCTGAAGTAGCTTGAGATCAGTGGACGCAAGGCTGCAGACTGACAGCCGCACATGTGCAAACGTAACCCTCTGTGGAAAGAAATCCAGGAGAAAAAGTCGCCGTCGTCCCACAGTTTTGACTTTCCCTGCAGGGTGAATTCTCCTGGCCTGATAAAATGACATTTATGTGACACTATAAAGAGAAGGACTGTGGGTGAGAGGTAAATATATCCAAGTAGGGGATTTTTTCCATTTTTAGCATGAAAATGTATGCACTCCTTAACCATTAAGTTTCCCTCTGACATGTGATGAATGGAAAGGAATGAGGAAATAAAAGTATTTTAATCTTCCTCATCCGGTGTGTGGTTTTGTCTGTGTGTGTGTGTGACCTGAACCACCTGCCCCCGCCCAGACCCTTCAGTCAGATTGAGGTTTCTGGGTTAAGATTCATTCAGTTCACTGTGATGTCGAATCTCATTATGAGCCCACTGGAGCATGCTGGGATTAAAAATAGAGAGAAGGTGTGGGTGCAGCTCCGCTTATCAGCACAGATCTACCTCTGTGAAATACGCACTTTGGTGTCGTGCTGCTCACATTTCCTCTGCCTTTGTTCCTTCTCTCAGTGTAGCTTCAGTTTCTGATGTGAGATCCGCTTTGGAAAGTTAGGTTTTCAAGAGATGTTAAAAGAGTTTACCTCTACCTTACTGTTGGCCATTGTTTTTGGTTGCAGTTTCATTAGAGACATGCTGGTAAACAAATCATCGTAATTGGAGGTTTCCACTGCCTCTGCTATGAATTAAAAGTAGAAAAAAGAATTTTTTCCAGATTTAGAGACTGTGACTAAACATTCACTTGCACAGATCTGCAGGGACAAAGGCAGCAGGCCTTGAACTAGTCACAGTCCATATGACAGACTAGCTGTTGGGTTAGAGTCAAAATGCTAATATACAAACCAAAAGACCTGACTTATTTACAACAAAACTAAAAGTGTAAAGCCCCACTAGCAGTCCCAAGTGGCTGCAATGCTACTTGCATCCCACATTATGAAAGAATGAACACCCTACTGACAATTTTGCTAGACCATCTTAGCCATCATAGGGCTAAAAACGTACATTTTGTCCAGAAAAGGACACAGCAGTCTACATACACATTACATATACATTTTATTATGTCTTGTGTATTTGTACATACATTTATTTCTTTGCAAGTGGAAATGTTGGCCTCATCACTAGATCACTAGAGGAAAAGTCAGGAGGTCAATATTAGGATTTATCTTCAGGGCACCAGCAATATCCAGACTACATTTTCTGGCAAATGTCGGAACTTCACACCCTGGGATCAACAAAAACTTTTGTAACAGTTGTAAAACTAAGACAAAATGACCACTAAAATGAACCATTAGGTCTCGAAAGCCACCAGAAGTTGTATTAATGTTATTTTTGCACTGCTCAGTCAGGGAAAAACACTCATGTGCATGTGTTATGGGAACACATATTCATCACAAGCTGTATTTTTCATCAACAAAGTTCTTGCACACCATTAAGTCTTATGCTGCAATCACGTGCTCCTCGGATGGTCCCATTTCCCGAGTTGGGATTTTTTTTTCCCCGTTGGGTTTCTTACCATCAACCAAACATTTACTCACGTCCGCCATGTTTCTGCATATATGACGTCAACTTTCGTGTACCAAAATTTTGTCAGATTTTCCAAGTTATTGTTCCGACTTGTTCACGTGAATTTTCCCTGGCGGGAACTCATTTTTCAGATTATTCTGACACCACATGAATGCAACATTAATGGCAGGTGTGTAAGGTCAAAAAATATTGACCACAATGACTACAAGTCACTGGTACTGTGCAGGATTTTCTGGCTCTGGGTTCTTCTCAGAATGACCTTCAGAAACCATGGAAGTATAATACGCACGGCTAGAACAAACTAAGAAGGGAGCAAGCAAACGCGGAATTAGTGCAGGGAATCAAGGCCTTCTAAATCTGCTATTTGAGTTAACATGTTTTCTCCTGTAATTGCAGCTGGTACTTTGGTAAACTGGGCCGTAAGGATGCAGAGAGGCAGCTGCTGTCCACTGGCAACCCTAGAGGAACCTATCTCATCCGGGAGAGTGAAACCACAAAGGGTAAAACCACAGACACACGCTGTCAACCTGAGTATGTGTGCATGTGTGTGTGTGCGTCTGAGCTCTGATATTTCCCACATGGCTTTTGTGAATTCAGCAGTGTGTTAGCTATGACTGAATATAGAACTACAATACTACAAATACGTTTTTTTAGTGACAACCAAATGATTTCTGTAGCAGCAAGTTTTCAAGTGTCAAGTATTTAAAGTGAGTGCTGTATGCTTGGTTGCTTATTCTTTGATCAAGTCCTTGATGTCCAGTGACTCAACCCCTGAACTGTGTTTCCCCCAGGTGCCTTCTCCTTGTCCATACGGGACTGGGACGATGTGAAAGGTGACCATGTCAAGCATTATAAGATCCGCAAGCTGGACAGCGGCGGCTACTACATCACCACCAGGGCTCAGTTTGACACGCTGCAGCAGCTGGTTCAGCACTACTCAGGTATACACACTACGCTTTAGACTACGTCTGTAACCAGATGATAATTTAGGATGTACTCTGGTTCATTTTAGGATATGTTTTTGTCTGATTTTAGGACTTCAGACTAAACAATACAACAATACTTCTATTTTTGTTTTTAGAGGTCAATTTTAGGATCTGGTTGAAACATAATCTGATTCATTTTAGAATGTAATCTGGTTCTTTTTAGGACATAATCTGGCTCGTTTTAGACTGTATTCTGATTCATTTTAAAGAGTGTTGTGAGACTGTATGTCAACATTAGCTGCCTTACATGTGTCTATATGTATTTATTTAGATTCACATTCCTTTTTAATTCAGCACTACTGAGCAGTGAACAAGAAACACAAATGTCACAGAGTAGAAAGGCACTTTGTTAGCACTCTTCTTGAGCAAAGGGAGAGAGGGAGTTAGTGTGTCACTGTGAGCTCATCCAGATGTGTGCGTTGAGCTTGTTCCTCCTGGCTGTGAGTGCTGTCAGGAGACGACCGCTGCATCTGTGCCGCTGACACACATATTTGATAATCAGATTTGCAGGATGAGACCGATTATTGTCTATAGTTGTACTCATGCTGTCTGTGTTTTTCTCCCCATCTCTTTCTTAAGTTTGTTCTCATTTGCTTCTCCTACTTTCTTTCTAGGAGTAATGATGATCTGTGTTCTTAGTCTTGCATTAGCTCTGTTTTATCGCTCTCATCCTCTGAGTCCCTCTCACTGAGAAAGGGATCATTTTCCTGTCACGCTCTAATTGGCACATTGACATATCGATGTTTAAGCCCTAAAATCAACACCCTCTACATTTTATCTCTAGATGACGTACGGAGCCGACAACACGTCTTTGCAAATAACCTTGACTCTTTTCAGGGCTTGTATTTTTATTGCTTTATGCTTTCCTCTATTTTTCCATGTCTTTAAAGAGCTAAAGAGCACATCTGGGATGAGAAAGGAACAACACATGTGGCCTTGAGAATCCGTTAGGCTGCAAATTTGAATGTCGATCACATTTAAAGCGAGAGTATGTAACGTTTGAAAGAACAAATAGCCCATTCTTCCTCTTACAAACAGAAAGTTGAATTCATAAGCAATAAAGCAGCCTTGCTAAATTCAACACACTCAGGGGTTTTGCTGCTACAACCACTTGGTCTAGTATGACCCACAGCTAAAGGTGGCTAATGTTAGTTAATGTTAGCAAACTTTGTATAGATATTTATCCTCAACTTACACTCCTGAGTCAGTTTGCTGACTTCATGACTCGTCACTGTATGTGCTTCAGCTGAAACCCCATTTCCACCAGTAAAAGAAAAAAAGTAGATGAAAAATTAGACATGATGAAAAATAAAAATACTAAGTCAAAATCATGAGATACTAAGTTAAAATAAGTCAAAATGTTGCCTTACTATCCCATGATTTTTACTTAGTGAGGGAAAACTATGAGTTAGGAAGTCAGATTTTGAGATAGTAATAGCACATCAAAATGTTGACTTATTTTTGAATAAATCTACAAATATTGACTTAGTAAGTCTTTATGAGATAGTAAGTCAAAATGATGAGATACTAAATCAAAATGTAAAGCATTAGCAAGTCATAATTTTGACTTAGTATCTCATAATTTGGAATACCATGAGTGTTTTTGTTTTTGTCATTCCTCACACTTCATTTTTTGTTTTGTTTTTCATGGAGAGTAGAGTTGGGCTTCCGTAGATACACAATGTTTTCACATGTCACAGATCATTTCAATTGTGTTATTACAAAAGTAATAAAAACCAATGCTTCCACTCACTCATACTCAGGTTGCCTAATCGTGATGTCTTTAAAGCAACCAACCCAAGAGAATCTTAGGAAATGAAGGGAAATTCAATGAGCCAATATCCTGTAATTGCTACTTGTGGCCACAGTGGCATAGTCACGCTGGGTGCCACTGTATATGTGATTATAGCATTTTTTTAAATATTTAAAAAGTTTTTGTTTGTTAGAACATGAGACAATCCTAGTGAAAACTGGTGCAGTCTGTGTGTTGCTTTCAGCCCATTCATTCATTGTACCAGGGTTGGATCAGGGCCTCTTTTTTTTTTTTTCTTTTTTTTTTAACAAACACTTGGCGGCACCAAAGTTAGAAATGTAAACTTCTCAGGTTTGGTTATTAATTACAGAACCATCTCATGAATTGTCATATTGACTTAGATTAATTGATACAATGTTTTTTATGAGGAAACCAAAACTGAATGTCAGACAAAATAGTTGTAACAAGTTAAATTAATTGCTCTGACTTTTGCAGCAACACAGAGATCGAATGCTGACAGATTCTTCCTTTAATATAAATAAGCTTTCAGCTTTCACTTGCTCAAAGCACAAAATTCATCATTTGAATCTGCCACGCCTTTCTAGGAAAAACTGACTGTTTTGTTGCGTGGTGTGTGGATATGGTCCACATATTGACAGGTTTTATGACAGCCAGCAGAGTGAACATAGAACTGTATTGATGTCTGAGTGGAGCAGCTGAGGCAGCAGGCAGGGCTTTGAGGGCCAAATTGCAGGTTGATCACTCCCACGGGTGAGACACGGGCCTTTATCTCGTCTTTACTGCCTCGTGCAAACAACATAGGGCCTTATCACTGGCAGTGGGGAGGAAGGGGAGTCATTTTGTCCCGCAGCAGGCAGGGCTTTGAGGGCCAAATTGCAGGTTTATCACTCCCACGGGTGAGACACGGGCCTTTATCTCGTCTTTACTGCCTCGTGCAAACAACATAGGGCCTTATCACTGGCAGTGGGGAGGAAGGGGAGTCATTTTGTCCCTGCCGTATTAGGGGGGGGGGGGTCTCTCTAGATATCAGCATGGAAGTACCAATGGAAACTACCCTAATCCCTTGGCTTCATCAATTCAGGCAAACATGAGAGCTTCCTCCAGAGTAAAAGCGAAATGTTTGATTTCATAACACAGATGACATGGTGTCATCAGCTAAAGTGACTACCACATACAGCCAATAGAGAGGATCGAAATGAAAGCACCTGGAGTACCACTCTGTTGCCTAAACAGGCATGGCCGTTAATGCTTCTCATGGTGCATAAAGTCCCCGTGCTCCATCTTTATGTTTAACTACAACTGTAGATGTACATTTCCCAGATGAGCGACTGACGGTCGGAGTTATCTCTTTACATAAATTACCTTCATTATCGTAAAGTGTATGTGAGTTGTACATGCCATTAGCCAAAGTGAGCCATAACATATGACTTGCACCCATACTCCAGCTTTTGCAGCATGCAATACTTTTACTGTGTATTCATTCAGTAAGATGGGGCCAAACAAAAATACTTCAAAATGCAGTGGAGAAAATCATGCCCTAAATAACATTTTACTCCCACTTATCCCTAAAACATAACTGCAAAGCTACATCTAGCTATATTGGTTTATTTAAGTGTAACAACCAAAATGATCACATGGCAAATCATAATGTACAGATCCACATCCATATATGTATATATGTGTGTATATATATGTGTGTGTATATATATGTGTGTGTGTATATATACGTGTATATATATGTGTGTGTATATATATGTGTGTATATATATATGTGTGTGTGTATATATGTGTGTATATATATATGTGTGTGTGTATATATGTGTATATATGTGTGTGTGTGTATATACGTGTATATATGTGTGTGTGTGTATATACGTGTATATATGTGTGTGTGTATATATATGTGTATATGTATATATATATGTATATATATGTGTATATGTGTGTGTGTGTGTGTGTGTAT
>LKNJ01003096.1:34433-46381 GCA_002120245.1 Maccullochella peelii | reverse complement strand
TATATGTGTGTGTGTATATATATACGTGTATATGTGTGTGTATGTGTATATATACGTGTATATATATGTGTGTGTATGTGTATATGTATGTGTATATATACGTGTATATATATGTGTGTATATATACGTGTATATATATGTGTATATGTGTGTGTATATATACGTGTATATATACGTGTGTGTATGTGTATATATACGTGTATATGTGTGTGTGTATATATATATACGTGTATATGTGTGTGTATGTGTATATATACGTGTATATATATGTGTGTGTATGTGTATATGTATGTGTATATATACGTGTATATATACGTGTGTATATATACGTGTATATATACGTGTGTATATATACGTGTGTATATATACGTGTGTATATACGTGTATATATACGTGTGTATATATACGTGTGTATATATACGTGTGTATATATACGTGTGTGTATATACGTGTGTGTATATACGTGTGTATATACGTGTGTGTATATACGTGTGTATATACGTGTATATATACGTGTGTGTGTATATACGTGTGTATGTATATATACGTGTATATATACGTGTGTATGTATATATACGTGTGTATGTATATACGTGTATATATACGTGTATGTATATGTACGTGTATATGTACGTGTATGTATATGTACGTGTATATGTACGTGTATGTATATGTACGTGTATATGTACGTGTATGTATATGTACGTGTATATGTACGTGTATGTATATGTACGTGTATATGTACGTGTATGTATATGTACGTGTATATGTACGTGTATGTATATGTACGTGTATATGTACGTGTATGTATATGTACGTGTATATGTACGTGTATGTATATGTACGTGTATATGTACGTGTATGTATATGTACGTGTATATGTACGTGTATGTATATGTACGTGTATATGTACGTGTATGTATATGTACGTGTATATGTACGTGTATGTANTGTGTATGTATATACGTGTGTGTATGTGTATACATATATATACACGTGTGTGTATATATATGTATATATACACGTGTATATATATATATATATATGTTTAGAGCTTAAACGATTAGTTGTTTAATCCATTAGTTGTTCAACAGAAAATTAATCTGCAACTGAAATGTATTGTTTAAGTCATTTGTTAAGCAGAAGTGCCAAACATAATAATTAGCTGTTCTAATTTGGTAATTTGCTGCTTTTCTTTGCTTCATATAATTGTAAACTGAATATTGTTTGATTTGGTCTGACAACATATCACTTTGGATTCTAGAAAATTGTGTTTGGTATTTTGTAGACTAACCGACCAATGGAAGATAATCAATAGAGTAATCTATAATGAAACTAATCATTAGTTTCAGCCCTATATGCGTTAACAAATATTGATCACAGCTGATTTGACTTAAAGTAAAGCAGAAGGATTAGTTCTTACTCCTGTTTAAGTTTAGTGTTTATAATGTACAAACAAATTTAACAGAAATAAAGTGGTTGAAACAAGTAATGAATGAGTAATGAAACAACCAGCGCCTTCAGCTGCGAGCAGTGGTAACAGATGCATTAATTGTTGTAATATCCAATAACCAATAAATATGCTTATCTCATAAAGGTTGCTCAATTATATCTAATTACTGGATGGACAGGAAATAATTAGTCAAGGCAATGATGAGAAAAGGATAAGTGCACTCTGTAAAGTGTCCATGTGTTATCATCACCCCTCTGTTAAGGATTAAAGGAATGTTAATATATGCATTTACCAAGGGAGGTGATGCTAAGCCAGAGCCTGGCTAAAAGCAGGGAATTATGAGAACAGGAGAAGAACTCAGGGTCCTTTTGATCGGATTACTGTATTTACCCAGCAAGTGTTTGTAACTCAGGTGCCTTAGCCACTCGCAGTGTCTGAAGCCTAGGCTATTCTTTCCTCTGATTAGAGCATTGTTAATTCACTCTTTTAGCCAATCAAGAAACACTCTGGTGACAAAGTGAAGCAAAACTTTTTAACTCTCAACTTCATAATATAGCCAGATTAACGTTGCAAATTCTGTGAGACTGCAGATGACAGAAGCATTGTTCCAGGCAGCGCTCTCTGCAGTCCACCCCTTACTACAGAAACTCCCCCCATTTCAGAAATTTATTAGGGGATTTGTATTTCTAATGACACCTGCGCCCTGCCACCAGAGCAATGTAAATAATCCCATCACAGAGCCCCGACTCATCAGCGACAGGCTAATCCCTTGTTTAAGGCAGTTACACCGACCCCACCCATTAATACCGCCTTCATAAAGACACAGCTTAGCATACATTATAGAGTTATAATGTGGCGAATGCTTACAGCCAACTTGAGAAATCTCCCCCTCTGCTCCAGGAAGAACATGTCACCTCTGCTGGTTTCATAAAGGGTTCTGCCACGCTGCATCACAGCTCCCTTTTTCAAATGCAGAGAAAATAAAAAATAAAACTCTCATCTCTGTGATGTATTGGGACAGAGTTAGTACAGTAATAAATTAGACCAAGCCACAAGGATTTAGTCCTTGGAGAGAAATGTTAAGAGAAGTTGAGGAGTCAGGCACAGGAACTAATATCTTGTGACGACCCTCTTCCCAAGTAGTTGCAGTAGTTTTTAAACTTATGCAGCGTCATGGTACATGACTCGGTAAAGCAGCAGAGGAGAAATCCTCCAGCATGTTCTCTCTTGTTAGCCGTACATATGTGCAAAAGTGAACTGTAATTTACATAGCTTTTCTCTGCATGTCAACTAATTTTGTCTAAAAAAGTATATTTAGTATAAAGTATATTATTCTGTTAAACCTTCTTACTAGCAAAGATATGCAGGAAAAATTATGTAGTATAATGTGTGAAATACGTTCATAATATAAGTGAATGTGTATCTCTCTAATGTTGCACAGATAGATATGGTCACGTAGTTATGAGTAAACTATGCTGTGACAAGCCCGGGGACTAATTTATTAGATGCCACTTATGATTGACTGCCAGCTGCGACTGTTAATACAAATACTGTATGTGTGAGGTTACAGAGCCCCTACTAGATTTCAGTATTTTCATTTGTCATGTGCTTGTGGTTCATGCTTTTTCTGATCTATACATATTTTTTAACATTGTTACCAATGTTTTTTCTTTAATACACCTTACGTATATTATTATACTTATATAATTCACTCCTCCACCCAGTTAGAGCACAGTTTAGCGCACCTGCAGGGAAGCCTACACTAAACTCCTATAACAACCTACATGAGGCTCATGTTTTACCTGTAAGACTCACATTT
This sequence comes from Maccullochella peelii, assembly GCA_002120245.1. Classification (NCBI taxonomy): domain Eukaryota; kingdom Metazoa; phylum Chordata; class Actinopteri; order Centrarchiformes; family Percichthyidae; genus Maccullochella; species Maccullochella peelii. The sequence goes on along the minus strand of LKNJ01003096.1, from coordinate 43,109 downwards.
TAGTGTCTTTCATCATCATTTGGCATGTGAAAACATCACTTTTCCACATAGTCGGAGAAATAAAAAGTGTGTGTCCTGGTTATAGTTTGCTCCAAAGCACGGAGCGTCTCTCCTGTCTGGCTGCTGACAGCCAAGAGGGTCAGTCACACTGGACAGCCGTAGAGGAGGTTGTACCAGCGTTTGGTTCAAAAGCAGTTTAGCTGACTTTGCTAACATTTAGCACTGGAGCTGAGGGTGCCCATCAGAAACGAGTCACGCTGCCCTGCATCTCTCTACCCTCCTTTCCATTACCCCTCTCTGTTTCCATCACAGTTAGTTTTGTAGTAATTTTGAGATAAGACTCGGTTTGTAAAAGTTTATAGCCTGCCATGATGTTATTCTGCAGTGCTCTATGTACACAATGAGGTAGTTTAAAAATAAAAGCACAGTGATTCAAAGTGCGAGTCGGGGGCTTCTCGACTGATGATTCGAATCATCATCAACATTTAGGGGGCAGCCCTAGTTAGCAGATACAAAACAATAATGTTATGCATTCAGTTCACTGTTGAATGACACATTTAATAATTTCATTTGCTGCACGAAAAACAATTTAGTTTAATTAATTAGTGTTTATGCTATGACTATATTTTTTGCAATGTATTAAATAGATTTGTGAAATGTTTGCTGTTGACTCACTGTGTGAAAAACATTAAAAGAGGTTTAGAGCATAGTATTGTTAAAGTGCCTAAATCTTCTGAAAATGTGTTTGAGCCCATTTACGTCATTTGGCTAAAATGAAGCCATACAGCACCGCTGATGATTAAAGGTTATGACAGAACCATCATCACTGTCATCATCCAAGTTGTGATTACTTTTCAATTGTGTTGTGTAACAGCACTAGCCTAATAACCAGAAAGATATCTCTCGAGTGTTTTCCTCTGCAGGTTGGAAATGAAAGCAGTCAGACTTTACAGTATTGGTAACAGTTCATAAACTGAGCACAAACTCTCAATTTCAGATTGCATGTTGTGCACACATGTGATGCGAACATCACATTCCTCTGCTGTAAATTAGATTATATGACAACATGTTAATGACAACACCGACGTTGCTGTACTGACACTCAAAAAAGGTAGGTAATTATACGTCAAGTGGAAGTGCATAGGTAGAAAAATGTAACAAATTAAGGATACGCATTTTCAGTGTATGACAGATTGTATTCTGTTAAAACACTGGTCTAATGAAGGTGTGGGACGTACACATTATTTGTACAATGTTTGCGCGGATGTGTTGGAGACGCTCTAGCAGTTTCACTCGGTGCTATGCCACTGCTATACTCACACTGCAGTTAAATCACCCTGGAATCTTATGGTATTGAAAGGGTTTGTTTTAATATCTTTTTGGATTTATCTGTTGGGAGTTTGCACTGACCCTGTGGGTGTGTATTGGAGAGTGCTGCTGTACAGTGAAATGAAAACAATCATGATGGTGAAAACTATGAAAATAAGGCAGAGGTTGAAATGAGCAAGAATTATCCTTTAAAGAGAGAAAAGAAAGTGTTCTTTATTTATTATTCCTTTGTTACACATTCCTACACTACTTCAGTGTTTGCCCAAACCTTTATACTATGGCACTTTAACCTGCAGTCATTTCCATTACTGCACTCAGTATTACTAGTTAATGGTATATTATTCCATGACATTACTGCACTCCCATCTCCGACTACAATCTGTGCATGCTGCATGTGCCTGAATGTACATTTAATGTTTTTTATACATGTCGGTTGATACTGTATGTACAGTATAATGAATGTTTTATACCCTGCTCTGATCCTTAGCACAGAATCTGGGTTCCTCCTGCTTCAACCAGAGGTGGCAACTAGCTAATTATACGTATTTTATTACTTAGAGTAATTGCTTTTTCATGTATATGTATTTTGAGTACGTTTAATAATTTAGACATCACACATTATCTGTAGATGCAGAGCTACTACGTTAAGGTTAGACATTAAGAAAGATAATACCATTTGTTACTGTGTATCATGGGAATAAAAAACTGACAACACGCACATTTTCACAATATATCGACATAACATCCTACAGTTGATGTGCCAAGCCATCATTAACCATCATGTTGAGACTGTCCTCCCACAAAGAGCAACTGCATCAGTTGTTTCAGTTAGTGTCCCAAAACTACAACAATAACAGACAACAATATCAAATTCCAACTCACCATAACACCAATTTACAACATCCAAACCCGACGTTACCAGCGGTGTGAATAAAGCAGCAACTGGTCAGAAGAGGGCAAGTTATCAAAGACTCAAACTCTGTGCCAACTCCTTCAATATTACATTTAAGTCTGCAAGTGTGAAGATCTTTAATGGATGATGAGCTCAGTTTGGAGAAAGTAGTTTTTAACTAATTTAGTCACAAAGACAGTCTCAATTTAAGAATTCAAGTTATTCCTGTATATGCATGCGATAACCCATTAATTACCAGGACTATTTCTTCCCAACCATCAGAGTCAGTGCTTAACACTGGGGACTATCCATCTTGTGTCCTCACTCAGGTCAAGAGTTTAAAGGGATCATGTGTGACCAAAGATGACGACATGCAGTAAAATCCTCCAGCGTATGCAAGCTCCCAAGCTCCCTTTATGCTGAACTTTCTGTGTTCTTTGTAAAAACCACTGTTGCCGCAGTCGCTTTGAACATGACATCAAGTTTTGTAGAGTTTGTTGAATTTTGTGTATGCAGACTGTTTACCGTGGCCTTTGTTTGCGGCTGCAGTAAAGGGTCTCAAGGACAACTGATTCTTTGGTTGTGGGTGTCTTTGTGCATCTTATGAATATTTGACTTACCTGCACCGTCTCATTCATTAGCCAGAGCAATCTTGAAAATGCTGTAAGTGAAATCTGAGATACATAATTTCTTAAGGTTTTATGAGAATATGATCAGTGGTGACTGAGATTTCATTTGTGCCTCAGAATAATAAACAACCACTCAGCTACAATTTTAAAAAATCTGATTAAGAGTGACACATTGCGGAGGTGCACTTGTATAGCTAGCTAAATGGGTTTATGCTAGCAATGGGCTGTAAGAGGCCATAGTGCTTTCTGATTACATTAGAGACTGACAAAGTGACAGACTGTTGCTGACCTGGGATGATTTCGTATATTACATGTGCTTGTTGCCTCTGAACTATTGTACATCCCCGTGAGGCAGAACTTGCTGTCACACAAAGACGGCCACCTTTCATCTCCTCCCAGACTCTCTACGGCTGTGCCTTTGGCCTGTAAATAGCTGGACTGGCTCCTGAGAGTTTGATAATCATATTGCAGTTTCTGCACTCTCTGCTGGATGGCAATAGATCAGCCTCTACCTCGAAGGTACATGTGGCCACCATCGTGGCCCACATGGTAGAGTGTGAAACCAAACTACAGGGTCTCACATACTTCTTATCTGTTTTCTAAAGGGGACTTGGTGGTAGAAGCCTTGAGTTTCTCTGTGGGAATTGTACTGAAGCCAAGTTTTGAATGCTAGAAGCGCTTTGTCTGCTCCCTTTTGAACCCTAGGGGAAGCCTTAGTCAAAGGGGCCGTCTGCCAAAACAGCCTTTCTTCTTGCTAAAGCCTCAGCAAAGAATGTGGGTAAGCTCCACACCTTGTTCATGAGCCAAGTGTGCATGTGCAGGATCTCTTCATTCCTCCCCAAAAGACTGTCTGGCCTCCATGCCAATCAGGCCAGTGAGTTGGCAGCATATGACCTTGCTCACCAACAATGTGAGGAGGATGAGATATCTAAACAGCTTCACCCAGTGTGGCCTGGCTGGCTCTATGAATGGAGGGAAAGACTGGGTTTTGGCAGCCCAAAAGTCTGTTTGTTTGGTTCATGGATCATGCCCTGTCCAAATAGAGGCTCTGCAAATTGACTGTACAGATGAGGCATAGACTGCTGAGGCGTACAGTACAGGTCTAAAACAGTACCCATGCTTTGTTGAGTGTCATTCTGTGTCCATGTCTCAATGTCCTGGGCTGTGCTGATGGGTGTGCTGCTCCCACTGAGGGACCTGCAGGTTACCTGGAGGCAGCTCTGCCAGCAATGACCAAAAGAGACTTGTGGAGGAGTGTGACAACATACAAGATGACATAGGCTTTGAATATCAATAATTGGCTCTACCAACACTGGATACATTTGCTCCACCTGCAGTAAAACTTGCAGTTCACAGCTCGGAGCAAGCAAGCTGCTAAGTAATGTATGTGTATGTGGTGTGGCCGCCCAGGCTTCACTGTGCACCATTGACAGGTTCTTCAGTATCAGTGGTGGTGCTCTCCATACCATGGCAGCATCTGATGTGCCTATTTTCAGCCCTAGGATTGTGTGATCTTTTTATAACATTGCTGATGATAATCGCTGCACCTGGTGTCAGTAGGATGAAAAAGAATTTGATTTGGAGATGTGACTAAGGGTTTATAAACTGCTCTTTGTCACTTTTTATTATTTTCATGAAACAATAAGGTATGTTGGAAAGCCCAGTAAAAGGTGTGAAGTATACATCTTTAACTTGGATTGAGGCCAATCACAAAACTGAGAAAAGGTTGGATCAGAGGGAGTACAACTTGAGTAGGTAAAGAAGGTATCTCTCATAACCAGTCAAATCACCTCTCAGGAGCAGATCCAGATTTTAATGATGATGGGTTCATTTTAGGCAGTGTAAGGTACAACTGGTGAATGCTAGTGATATTTGCAAATAAATGAGTTATTAACAAAGCATATGGTTTGTTTTGTAATTAAATATTGTCCATAACTAAAACAATACTTTTTGGAACAAATCATTTCCATAGCTTAGAATAATTGCTTTTGAATAAATGAGAAACTAAATTATTCAAACATAACTGATACAGGATGAAAATGCTCGTCCTTTTGTTTTCCTTCAAACTTATGTATTTGCATTACCAATTTGGCAATTTGTGAGATTCTTTTTTTTGTCTTTATTTTGCACTTTCCAGGGACAGTCGTAATTAAACAGTGTTAGTATGGTGATGATTATTCTTGCATTTCTGTTGAGTTTGAGTTTCTGTAAATACCAGTGTTTTGTCTATTGTGTCTGCTTAGCAATTATTGTGGTTCATGCTAAATAAAAACCTCTCCAGTTCCAAATGCTGCTGTTGCCACTTAAGGTCACAAAAACATACCAAAGGCTTTCACATATCCTGGATTGCAACTGTGTTATATCCATCACCTACACAGAGTAGCACACAGGAAGTGCATTCATATGAAATTGTTAAAGATTTTTACTGTGAAGAGTAATTTTTCACCCAATTTGGGCATCTCTGTGCCCACAGTAAGAACCAAGAGAGAAGCAAGCAGAGAGCAGACGGAGGCTGGTTAGGAGGCTGGTTTCTGGGGTTTAAATATGACAACCTGACAGTTCATCCTCTGCCAGCATTAAATAATGCAAACAAATAAGAAAAAGAAAATGAGGTGGCATAATAATGTCATGTATAGAGCAGTGAGGCACTGAGACCGGAGATGAAACTTACAGTATGAAGTAAAGTTAGACGTGATCACAAATTAATAATTTGTTCCATTGGTCGTGATCTGCAATAATCCCAGCAAATTTTGGTAGGACTTTATTTTATGGGTCCCATCGTTTCCTAATAATTTCAAAGAGAGGAACTGGTATGCGATGTGTATGTAATTTCTTTGGAAACAACTTTTTTCCAAAGAAAAACTTTTTCAACTTTTTGATGATAGGAAAACAGTGTTTAATCAGTACACCTTAAATTAATCACTCTTTATATTATGCTTGAATTACTGTAATTGGTACAATAATTAAAGCATAATATAAAGAGTCTTATAGTCAACAGGTCAGCTGAACATGCAAATTATGATGTAAAATTACTGGTAAATATACAATTCATAATTTACTTTTAATTTTAAATGGATCAGCAGTTTTTCTAGTCATTAATATTGTAGCAGTTCTCTGGAAATCAGCAACTGCTTATAGACTCTACTCAGCTATGCAACTCTCTTAAAACTCAAATAAGAGTGTGTACTATCTTATCATTATCTCTGTTTCCCTATAATTATTACGAAATGACATTGTTCTTTTCAGGAAAAGCACTCAGGAATGATAAACACATATCCTTAAAATAAAACATTAGCAAACTTTCTCACCCAGTTGAAACCACTGAGCTACTGTCTCCATCTTCACCAAAAGTATAAGCATGATGACTGTGGCAACTGACAACTTGATCAAACAGACAGGGACTGAGAACTGAAAGGAAATTCTTTTGATCTGTTAACCTCTTTCCACCCATTAAATAAATAGTTTATTAAAGTGTTGCTCTTGGCATATGTAGAAACACATTAAATGGGAGAAAAACATCAGGTAGTGTGTGTTATGGTTTACTTTAAAACACATCTTACAGATAACTCTTTTGATCAAAATAATTTGAAATTATCATGGATAGCAAAGTGACGCGTCAGTCCAAAAGAAGCACTGATTTAATGATTGGTCTATTTGAATGTTTGACAGAACATTACACATACATTTTGTTAGAAGATAATACAATAAGACAGGATTTGAATATACAATGGACAACATCTAAGTTAAAAACAGAGATATTTAAATCGAAAACATTTAAGCGGGTAAGAATTTGAGTACAGGTCTGTCTTTTAATGTAAACAGAAGCAGCATTTGACCAATCAAGTGATTTATTTTCATCATATGAAACTGGATTTGTGCAGTACATGAATGGGTAAATTTCCAGGATTTGCTTGTGGCTATGACCAGTAATATATGATGTCACTGAGCAGTTATCATTTCATAAAACATGTAGATATTATCAGCTCTGTAAACATGGTGTCTCTCTGCCACTGCTTTAATTTAGCAGTTTTATTATTTTCGGCTGCTTCACTGTTCTCAGGCAAGAAGCCGATGCTGGTTTGTTGGGGAATGTGGCGAGTCACATCAAAGTACTGGCAGTACTGTTGAGAAGCGACTGCTTTGAAGTCCAATACAAAACACGGCAGCAGTGACTGCTCATCATGGAAGACATGATGAATAGATGGTGATTGATGAAATGAAGTGATGAATTGACAAATAGAATTGAAATGTGGATTTGTATACAAAATATATTTGATCATGAATGATTCAGATGGATCCCACAGCATGTGGGCATATCAAAGAAAAAATTGTGGGCAGTTTTGGAACGCTAAGCCCCTTTTTGGTTAAAGGAATTTTTTTCATGTCATTAAATATGACAAAAATTCTACCGCTAGAGGCAAGTATTGACCCAGAATCATCTGATGACTCTGAATCCTAAAAGAAAAAAGCACTTCAGAAACTTGAATTAAACATTTACTGACTGAAGGATAGTTTTACATTTTAACATTTATGAGTCCCTCATTTAAATTGTCTTTTTACTACGTCACTGTAGTCCCAGAGGCTTCATGGTCACTGCAATCATCATTTTATACCTCTTTCTTTGTATTAGTGTGCACATTTAATACAAAACATTTAAATTTAATTGTCATCCTCTCTGAAGATGCACACTGTATACCAGTTTGAGTATCTATCATAGTCATATGGTGCAAAGAACATGTCAGTCAATTTCTCAGTTTTCTCAGCTTGATGAATCAGAATCACTTGGACGATCTCTTCATTTTTCATCAGGCACTATCATCAGGTCAAAGTTTTAATTTGACAAAATACCTGCAAAGCTAATGTCATGCTCATCAGCCTCAGCTGTACTTTGTGTTGTGTGCTAATTAGTAAACATTAGCATGCTAACATGCTAAACCGACATGGTGAACATGGTACAGTGGGGCAAAAAAGTATTTAGTCAGCCACCAATTGTGCAAGTTTTCCCACTTAAAAGATGAGAGAGGTCTCCAATTTTCATCATAGGTACACTTCAACTATGAGAGACAGAATGAGGAAAAAAAAAATCCAGAAAATCACATTGTAGGATTTTTAAAGAATTTATTTGCAAATCATGGTGGAAAATAAGTATTTGGTCAATAACAAAAGTTCATCTCAGTACTTTGTTATATACCCTTTGTTGGCAATGACAGAGGTCAAACGTTTTCTGTAAGTCTTCACAAGGTTTTCACACACTGTTGCTGGTATTTTGGCCCATTCCTCCATGCAGATCTCCTCTAGAGCAGTGATGTTTTGGGGCTGTCGCTGGGCAACACGGACTTTCAACTCCCTCCAAAGATTTTCTATGGGGTTGAGATCTGGAGACTGGCTAGGCCACTCCAGGACCTTGAAATGCTTCTTACGAAGCCACTCCTTCGTTGCCCGGGCGGTGTGTTTGGGATCATTGTCATGCTGAAAGACCCAGCCACGTCTCATCTTCAATGCCCTTGCTGATGGAAGGAGGTTTTCACTCAAAATCTCACGATACATGGCCCCATTCATTCTTTCCTTTACACGGATCAGTCGTCCTGGTCCCTTTGCAGAAAAACAGCCCCAAAGCATGATGTTTNTGTACTACTGTATGTTCGCTTTCCTCCTGCTCTCTCTATCTCTCTCTCTCTCTCTCGCTCTCTCCCTCACCTCTCTCTCAACCAAACCGGTCGAGGCAAACCCACAGCCTGGTTCTGCTCGAGGTTTCTGCCTGTTAAAAGGGAGTTTTTCCTTTTAAGGTCAAACGTTTTCTGTAAGTCTTCACAAGGTTTTCACACA
>LKNJ01003096.1:0-34289 GCA_002120245.1 Maccullochella peelii | reverse complement strand
GATGTTTTGGGGCTGTCGCTGGGCAACACGGACTTTCAACTCCCTCCAAAGATTTTCTATGGGGTTGGCTTAAGCAGGGGGACACGTCTGGCGCTGCAGGATTTGAGTCTCTGGCGGCAGAGTGTGTTACTGATGGTAGCCTTTGTTACTTTGGTCCCAGCTCTCTGCAGGTCATTCACTAGGTCCCCCCGTGTGGTTCTGGGATTTTTGCTCACCGTTCTCGTGATCATTTTGACCCCACGGGGTGAGATCTTGCGTGGAGCCCCAGATCGAGGGAGATTATCAGTGGTCTTGTATGTCTTCCATTTTCTAATAATTGCTCCCACAGTTGATTTCTTCACACCAAGCTGCTTACCTATTGCAGATTCAGTCTTCCCAGCCTGGTGCAGGTCTACAATTTTGTTTCTGGTGTCCTTTGACAGCTCTTTGGTCTTGGCCATAGTGGAGTTTGGAGTCTGACTGTTTGAGGTTGTGGACAGGTGTCTTTTATACTAATAACGAGTTCAAACAGGTGCCATTAATACAGGTAACGAGTGGAGGACAGAGGAGCCTCTTAAAGAAGAAGTTACAGGTCTGTGAGAGCCAGAAATCTTGCTTGTTTGTAGGTGACCAAATACTTATTTTACCGAGGAATTTACCAATTAATTCATTAAAAATCCTACAATGTGATTTCCTGGATTCTTTCCCCCCATTCTGTCTCTCATAGTTGAAGTGTACCTATGATGAAAATTACAGGCCTCCCTCATCTTTTTAAGTGGGAGAACTTGCACAATTGGTGGCTGACTAAATACTTTTTTGCCCCACTGTATNGCATTACAGAGACTCTCGTATGAACCACAGAGTAAACGCTGCCTGTTGAGCGTACGGACCTGATGACAGGCAGCAGCGGACCGAAGGTTTCCTCCTGCGTGCAGAGCATCTCCGTGGTCTTCCATTTTCTAATAATTGCTCCCACAGTTGATTTCTTCACACCAAGCTGCTTACCTATTGCAGATTCAGTCTTCCCAGCCTGGTGCAGGTCTACAATTTTGTTTCTGGTGTCCTTTGACAGCTCTTTGGTCTTGGCCATAGTGGAGTTTGGAGTCTGACTGTTTGAGGTTGTGGACAGGTGTCTTTTATACTAATAACGAGTTCAAACAGGTGCCATTAACACAGGTAACGAGTGGAGGATAGAGGAGCCTCTTAAAGAAGAAGTTACAGGTCTGTGAGAACCAGAAATCTTGCTTGTTTGCAGGTGACCAAATACTTATTTTACCGAGGAATTTACCAATTAATTCATAAAAAATCCTACAATGTGATTTCCTGGATTCTTTCCCCCCATTCTGTCTCTCATAGTTGAAGTGTACCTATGATGAAAATTACAGGCCTCCCTCATCTTTTTAAGTGGGAGAACTTGCACAATTGGTGGCTGACTAAATACTTTTTTGCCCCACTGTAAATATTATACCTGCTTAACATCAGCATGTTAGCATTATCATTATTAGCATATTGCCATGCTAGCATTAGCATTTAGCTCCAAGGACCACTTTGCATAAGTACAGCCTCACAGAGCCGTTAGCATGGCTCTTTGTCTTGTTGACTGTTTGCCTACAGTAGAGATTAATAGCAAACTAGTAGTTTAATTTTAAAAGCCTAACTATCACTTGGATGATATTTCTCTTACAAAATCGTGGCCATATACAGTATATATAATAGTAATACGTTTTCTTTTCACCTAAAAGTGCGGCCTTTTCATGATGAGTTCATTAGTTAAAAATTAACAAAATGTTACTCTGTAGCTTTAATGTAAGATTTGGCCACAAATCTGTTTGTCTGTTGTGCTTTTTCTTTAACAAAACATTCCACTTGAACCACATTATGAGACAAACTTAAAAAATGACTGCACATTCATTCTGTGTGATAGCTTTCATGAAAGCCATAAAAAGTATGCTACAAATATAGCTGCAAATAACAGCTTTGAATGACTTTGAATAAAAAAGAGCTGTGGCATGATAGAGACCAACCCACCTGGAAAGGTGAATGACGCATAGCAAAATAAGGCAATGATTCCTCCTCAAGTGGCACTTGTAACCAGAAAAGTTGGATGACTGGTTAAGTCCCAGTGCAACACTTGTCAGCACTGGAGCAAAGGTAATATTCATAGTGACAAGGTCCAAAAGAGCAGAGGGACAGCCTCTATTGAATTAGCGTGCCAGATACGGTACAGTATGATCCTTGCACAACTTGCCTTCTAAAGTCTGGTAATATTATATATTTTTCTTTTTCACAATAAATCCCATGAAAATACCAAAACCAGCAAGGAATTTTTCTTTCTACTCTTATTCGTCTGTGCTATAAACATCTAGTGTTGTCCAAAAACTATTAAAAACACACACACACACACACACACACACACACACACACACACACACACACACACACACACTCACACAACAGTGTGGCTCACAAGTGAGTCACACTGTTGCACTGGGTGACATGTTCCTTCATTACCATGACACGGGCACTGTAGTTTATTTTGAGTCAATCCCACATACACCATCCAGCTGCCATAAATATTCAGTAGTGCACCAAATCTGTGTCTGAAATAAGTCCCCAACAAATGCACTATTTTCTCATGTTCGAGTAACGTTTGCTAAAACTACATTGCCTATTTAGCCTTTTTTCAAAAATTAAAGTATATGTTTGTGACCCGCTGTTTAAAGATTTATGTTTTCAGTAGGAACAAGTGGGCTTGGGGCTGAGAGCCAAAGGCAGGCTGAGGATATCGAAAAGTATTAAGAGACTAACACATTGTTGGTTTTGGTATATACATGGGATTTGTTGACAATAACAGCAATATAGAATATTACCTGCCTCATCGTTTGATTTTTCTTACCTTAGCTGTCATAGTACAACAAGATTTATCAATAGACAAAAGGACTTAACAAATTCACTGCAAATTCCACTGCTTTTAGGCCATCTTTGTCGAGATGAAACCAAAATGAATGTGTTCTTAGTTTCTATATCTGATATGAAGGCCTTGATGGCTTCACATTTGTACCATTTTCTCGTTCTTGTACATGTGTTTTGTGATCTCTTGATTCTGGCTTGATATTGTACCTTGATACCTGCTTGTACAGTGAAAAGTACACAAAGCAGCCCGGCTCTATTCCATTGTTCTTGGTACAAAAGCATAATTTCAGCCCACTTGAATCTGAACTGAATCAGCATCAGTGTAGGAGCTTCTTTAAAGGCCCAGTGAAATAGCAGTTAAAGGATCTTGAGCTTCCGTAGCGTTGCAACAAATCAGAATTTGCGGGCAGACTATCACTTTTAGAGGGATTTGAACAAATCGTTTGAGGATTTGTTTGGATCACTCAAAAGTGGGCATGGCTTAGCGAGCGTGAAATGTCAACATACCATGATATCACTCTGCTAGCTGCGCCGACCCCTGAGGAAATGCGGTTTTATATGATGCCGGGGGTTAGCTGGTTGCCCAAAATCACATTTGATTGGATACATTTATTTATAAGCCCCTGAGTACACAAGAAGTTGTTTTAATGGTTTAAAGGAAGAGAATTTTTGATATATAAATACTCAAATTATTTTTTTCATGTATTAACCACATACCAAGAGATAACACAGTTTTAAGAACTAAGAACTTTTAAGCTTTGGTAGAACTATTTATCCGTATCCACAGGCAAACATGCACATACAAATATGCCCATAAAAGTGTCTAGTTGAACTGAAATCAAATAGAGAATCAAAAACAAACATAAAACGGTTATTTTGGTCAGGTAGAAATTTAATGTACACATCATTGCTAAGGATTAGAAACCCTCCAAAGACATAGTGAGCGTTACTTTCATTTTATACTACATCATTTTCTACCAGAATGCATTTTCCAGTAATACCATCCTGAATATCTGATAACAAACCAGGTCCATGTTTTTAAGAATTACTTGGAAACCTGCATTTGGAGATTGCTTTTGTAAGTAGCAGCAGTGAAAATAAGTGATAATTAGCAATACTTTTTACTGACTGTCTGTGAGAAAATTGACAAATCTTCTTCAATGGTAGTTTACATCATGTGATTCATAGCTCCACTGTAGAACTTTATCACACAGGTACTTAATTACTTGGAGCTTTCCATTTGTACTCAAAGGACGAACCAAACTGACAAATCTTCTGTGCTGGTTCGTCCTTTGAGTACAAATGGAAAGCTCCAAGTAATTAAGTACCTGTGTGATAAAGTTCTACAGTGGAGCTATGAATCACATGACGTAAACTACCATTGATCTGGCTCCCAGTGAAGGGTGGTGGAGCATAAAGAACTCTATTTACAAAAATCAAAGTAAATAGACAGATAAAGGCCATGTTGATTGTGTGAGTTTTGAATGACTATTGCATGCATAATGAAATTATGGACAATGGCAAATCTCTATTGACTAAGAACTATCTCTTTAAATAGTGAGTCATGATGTGGGATGCAGAAAACCCTTACAATTTGCTAAATTAATTTATGCCACTTTGGCATTGTAGAGGGTGCAGAAGGAGATCACAGTTAGCACAGCCTTTTTTACTTATGGATAACCAAGGCTTCCAATGCTTGATAATTTTGGTAGCGCTATAACATAAAATAAAATATTATTAGTCAGGGCTCATCTATGTGAGTACTTGCTCTGAATTACGAATCAGAGAATGTAGATGTTTGGAGTGAGTTAGATGAAGCAGTTGGTAATCAACATGCGCATCTTCCTGACACCAAAAGCTAATAAAGATCTGTCAGGGGGAGCCAGACAGTTTGGCGCAGAGCATATTTACAGGCAAGATTCTCCACTAATTGTTAGAGTGTGTGCGGTATCACCATTAAACATACTGTTCGTGGTTAGTCTCAAAGCCACGTCAATGCCATTCACTGATACTTTTACAATGTAATTGGATTTATTGCTTGTGCTTTCTGAACAGTGTGGACAAATGTATAACAAATCAGGAAAACATGTATAATACAATGACTCAAAAGACCTGCACATACCAGACTTATATTCTAAAACAGCTGTTTCAGGCTGTTTCTTTCCCTTTTTATATTCCAGCTCTGTTTCTACTTCCTGGTTGCTGTACAGCTACAGTAATTGTGATCAAAAATCACAAAAGCACACGGTGAGAAAAAAAATTTAATCGTGACGGAACTCCACTGTAGCTGGCCAATTAACCATGTATTGCATGGTTATAAAAAATCTCTCCACAGAATGCTAACAGTACTTGACTATGTTTAAACATGTTTCTTGCAGCATTATATGCTGGCTCAAGCACCCCAATTACAACTTGGCCTCACAGTCTGCCCTGACTGTCAGTAGGATCACACTAAAACTGCAAAGGCAGGCATTTCACTTTGAAAGGATTATTAATGATATCTTGCTCTTTACACAGTGTTTCACTTTGACATTGGAGGAAGTTCTCTCTACTCTGAGAGACTGTTAAAGTGGCTGAGTGGACTTGGGGAGGGAATTGGCTGTAATTGTCACAAGAGCTTGAGACGTCAATAGTGTCGTCTTGGAAAGCTTTGGTCACACTTAAAATCCCCTAACCGTACACTGCACTGCACTTTGTTTGTTGCCATGCTCATCGTGAGATCATAGGTGGTTGATATTGCTTTTCAAATTGTGGTTGAAGAGAGAATGAGTCATTGCGTAGCAGGAAGTATCACAGGCCCAATAATTAAAACTGCTGTTTTATGCAAAATTAAGAGATAGATTAATCAAAGATAGGAGAAAACTGCATTGCACCGTTAAGATGAAATCCTATTCACGGTCCAACGTTTGTCCGCACATGCATGCGTAAACAATCATTTCTAATCTGCTTTCATAAGCATGTTTCATACATGTATCCCCCTTCCTTTGAATGCTCAGAGGCAGAATGTATTTTAGTTCTTATTACATCACCAGCACAACTGTATTTTCCTCAGATGCCCTGCAGTACAAATGCTTACAGAACATACACCGATCAGCCATAACATTATGACCACCTTGTATAGGTCCCCCTTTTGCCGCCAAAACAGCCCTGACCCGTTGAGGCATGGACTCCACTAGACCTCTGAAGGTGTGCTGTGGTATCTGGCACCAAGACGTTAGCAACAGATCCTTTAAGTCCTGTAAGTTGCGAGGTGGGGCCTCCATGGAATCGGACTTGTTTGTCCAGCACATCCCACAGATGCTCAATTGGATTGAGATCTGGGGAATTCATCACACTGCCTCCGTCAGCTTGCCTTCTTCCCATAGTGCATCCTGGTGCCATGTCTTCCCCCAGGTAAGTGATGCACACGCACCCGGCCATCCACATGATGTAAAAGAAAATGTGATTCATCAGACCAGGCCACCTTCTTCCATTGCTCCGTGGTCCAGTTCTGATGCTCACGTGCCCACTGTAGTCGCTTTCGGTGGTGGACAGGGGTCAGCATGGGCACCCTGACCGGTCTGCGACTATGCAGCCCCATACGCAACAAAATGCGATGCACTGTGTGTTCTGACACCTTTCTACCTGATACCTTTCATCAATGAGCCTTGGTCGCCCATGACCCTGTCACCGGTTCACCGGTTTCCCTTTTGGTAGGTACTGACATACTGCAGACCGGGAACACCCCACAAGAGCTGCAGTTTTGGAGATGCTCTCACCCAGTTATCTAGCCATCACAATTTGGCCCTTGTCAAAGTCGCTTGCCCATTTTCCATGCTTCCAAAACATCAACTTTGAGGACAAACTGTTCACTTGCTGCCTAATATATCCCACCCACTGACAGGTGCCATTGTAACAAGATAATCAATGTTCTTCACTTCACCTGTCCGTGGTCATAATGTTATGGCTGATCAGCGTACGCTTTAGTTGCAGAGGGAAATTTCCCCGAGCCCTCAGCAGGGAGAAAGCGTCTAAGTTAAATGATCCCAACCTTTCCATAGAATGTGCATATAAATGGTTCTCCATGCTTGAGCAAAGACGGACACACACACACACACACACACACACACACACACACACATACATACACATGTGGTGCCACTGTAGAGGAGGGGCGAGAGGGATGACCCATAATTCATCACCCCGCACCTTGGACATCTGGTGCTGAGTACAACCTGAGCGAGGGGACGGCTTGGTATAACCATCACAGCGCACGGGTGTCTCTCCAGGCTCTCTAAGCAATTGACTCATTAGCTCACTGCCGACTGTCTGATGATGCATTATTCATGTGGTGGAAGGGTGGGGC
Organism: Maccullochella peelii; assembly: GCA_002120245.1. Classification (NCBI taxonomy): domain Eukaryota; kingdom Metazoa; phylum Chordata; class Actinopteri; order Centrarchiformes; family Percichthyidae; genus Maccullochella; species Maccullochella peelii. The sequence continues at coordinate 27,052 of LKNJ01003096.1, read as the reverse complement.
AGGAGGTGTGTGTGTGTGTGTGTGTGTGTGTGTGTGTGTGTGTGTGTGTGTGTGTGAGAGAGAGTGAGAGAAAGAAGGGGGGTGTCACAGGTGGCCAGGGGTCTCCTGAGAGGTTGATGTAGGATGGACAAGGGAGAAGATGGTCTGTTCACCAAGACATCAGGCAGATGTTAGGTAGATTTAGTGCATCCACAGTTGGACACACTTGTGTGTAAAAGCTTATGGGTGGTTGAGCATACTAAAGCCATAGCTGCTTAAAGTCCTAATTAGAAATGTACTTGGCCAATGTAAGTAAATGTTAAGTATACTTAGAAAATAAGCTTTTAGAATTGAGCTGTTCAAAGTTATCCAGTCTTGTGTTCTCCAATATAGATCATTTCATTTTAGTGAGAATCATTGTTTTTTTTCCATTAAGCTCTTGTACCTCCACAGGTCTGGATTCCTCCTCTTTTAAAGGAATAGTTTGACATTTTGGGAAATAAATGTATCGGCATTCTTTCCAAGAATTAGATGTGAGTATTGATACTACTCTGATTTTTGTCTGTTCAATGTGAAGCTACAGCCAGTAGTCGCTTAGCTTAGTTTAGCATTAAGACTGGAAACAGGGGGAAACAACTCTCTCTCTCTCTGTTCAAAGGTAACTATACCCACCTACCAGCGCCTGTAAAGCTCACCAATTAACATATTATCTCTCGTTGATTTAATTTAATACAAAACCCAAATGTAAAAATGACATGTTGTGAAGTGTTATGGGAGGTTATGTGCTACACTATTACTTGGCAAAGAGAGGCGACTATTCCTTAAAGGGGCAAATGGGATCACTGGGATCTTTGAGGTCTTGGATAAGTCTGGATCTTGTGGGTAACGTCTGGCAGGATGATGGGGTAATCAGCCAGCCTGAAGTCTAGAGGAAGCAATGACAGATCATAATGCGACTCTCTAGTGATTGAAGCAGGTATCAGAAACTGAACACAACACAAAAAACTGAACAATATACACTTTAAAAGCATTTGTTCTGGGACAACATGTGCTTGGTTACTTGCCAATGGGCTTTGGTAAGAGATGAATTTATCACCTAGAGCCCCTCCAGTACAGGAAGAGATGGATAGCAATAGGCCAGTTGTTTCTCTCCTCGGCACTGAAAGTCTGGGACAGATAGAAGAGAATGGATGTTGTTTCCTTGTATTTGGTAATCCTGAGGCATGGCTGCTGAACAATACAAACAATACCGATTTTACATTCAAACACATATAGCGGGAATATGTGTAGTAAGTAACATTGTTTTTTTTAATGAATGTTAATGATGATAATGTTAACATTAATGTTAATAATAACATTCTAACACAATGTAAATGGTTTTCACTTAATGGAGTCAAAAACTTTGAACAAAACAAATGAGTAGAACCAAGAAACAATGTTTTGGATGTACTGCAGCTTACTCTAGTAAGTAAGTAAGTGTTGTATAAAGTAAAATATTTGTATCCCTAAAAATACATGCCAAATGTGCATTTAGTTTACGATATGCTGTCAATCAAATATTCAGTTATTCACTCATGAAATTAAGACGTATTAAACCCAACACTGTTTTCTATAATTTCCTCTTTGGTAGTTCCAATTCAACAGGGCCAGTGGTAACTCAAGCTAGTCAACCCCAAAAGCATCTAAGGTGTGTCTTTTTCAACAGTAATAGTTTTAATGATATTAACTTTATTTTATAACACTATGTATTTCACTGTGAGCTGGCAACGAGTTAACTTGGAATACTAAGGGTTGAGGGTGTTGTATGCCCTTTGAGGCAACTATGTGACTTGCTATTTTGGACTATATAAATAACTTGACTTGGCCAAAGCATCATTGAAAAAGCAGGAGAAAAACTAGCAATACCATCAGCTTGGTTGTGCGTTCCAACAAACACAACTGGTCGTGTTCATGGGTTGTAAGTCGGCAAGAGTTCTTGCCCTTGTTACCGCACCAGTGACTCCTACTGGTTGGTTGAGGTACCTACACAGTGGGGTGCAGGGTGGGTGCTACGCCGTCCCAGTGAACCTCGTAGATTAGTGATAATAAAAAAAACTGTATGACAGAGTCACAGATAACTGTCAAAAACTTTTTTTAAATTCTGCCACTATCATACAAGATAATAGTCAAAAGTGTGGCTTGTCCACTCTTTCCATGGTCTGTTCAGTCATGTCCTCATTCTTTAGCACATTAAACATTTTATGCTCAGGTCTGCCGCCATTGTGTAATTGCTAATCAATGTATTGATTGATTAAATTTATTTAGTCCCATTATAATTTCAAGACTACTGGTATTTTATTTGCTTTGGGATAGACAGTGTAATGTGAGCAATCCACTTTTATTGCAGTGATAAAATCTGTCATGATATATTGAAAACTACGTCAGTAACAGTGAAGGCTTGGGAGTTGAGTTTTGGTCTTCAATACACAATGCATTTTAAAAAAGGCAACTCTCTTGTGGGAGTAAGGCCAATTAAGGTAGCATAGCTGTGTGTGTGTGTGTGTGTGTGTGTGTGTGTGTGTGTGTGTGTGGCTGAGTATTTTACTGTGCATCTGTACTATAATGGTACCCTTGGGGGGGGCTGTCTTAATGACACGACACTGCAATCTCCACAGTAGATGCTCCCTGAATTACAATGGCTTTGTGTGTGTGTTTGTGTGTGTGTGCATGCATTCCAGCACATGTAAACAAATCAATATGATGAAGGTTTCAAAAAGCAAACATAATTACCACTGAAATGAAAGCAATTGTGTCTGAGCAGTAATTACAAGCTTGAAAACTGTAAATCTGATGCTTTCCAAATGACATGCTAACATACCTGTCACACTTGCCCTTATCATACATGCGGTTCACACAGAGAGCCAGCTAGAACAGAGAGATTTTCCTGATTAACAACACCTCTTAGGTTAGGGTGGATCATTGGCATTGAGTGGATGAGAAGACTATATAAGATAAAGCCTCTGTAGATGTTGGCTCTTACCCCAGGACTGGGCATCAGCTGTCAAAGTCTTTGTCCAGCAGATAACAACACCACACTGAGAGTCATGTTTTGGCCTCATGCAACCATAGCCAGTCTTTGACATTTGCAGCATCGATTAGACTCTCAGGGAACTGCATTGTCTAACTTGACAGGGGCTGAACAGGCAAACAAAAGCTTACATAAAAGCAAAGAAACATCCTTCTCTCTTTCACCTCATCCTACTGCTGAATCGTAGCCTTGATATGTGCCGGCTGGCTCAACTTAGCTCAGGGGTTTTATTAGCTCCTAATAGGTATGTCATTTGAAAGTGACAAATTTGACAGCTATTTTACCAAGGGTGTATGGCGCCGCTGTTTTAATAGAGCCATTGGTCTGTTTCCTGCAGAAAAGACAGAAGGCACTGGAGGACCCATGTCTTTTTGTTTGGTTTTTTTCCTGCTGACTTTATGTGAGCTGCAGTGCAAAAACTTTGTTCTACTGTGAAGGGGATTGAGAGGGATTCTACAACAGTGTGTTGTGAGAAATCAAGGGTTGATACTTCGATTGCAAATCCCAAAGACAGACCCCATTCATCCTGCATTCTCCCCAAGTCACCCGTGATGGCTTGCATTATGCTGGAGCTGTGCAGACGATAGAAATTTCCTGTGATGTGCTTTACATAACAAGATAAAGATAAAGGGAGAAAAACTGGGTACAAACTTTATATATGGAAAAATAAGATGTCTTATCTGTCTTGCTCTTTGCGTCTCAAATGCGATGACAGCAACTTAAAGAATATTTGCATATGCATATTTGCTCTCCTGGACATACTGTTCCCTCTTTCCCTCTGTGCATTTCTTCTCCCGCAGTGAGAATAAGTGGCAATACATGCTACATCCACTTCAACCTGTAAACATGTCACTGCAGACAATCTATGATTTTTATTCATTTACTGCATTATATTCAGCATGTTTCGCTGGTGGCGACTTGTTGAATTATCCCCAGTACTCCCTGTTGTGTTATTATTATTAGCTATATCTTTTTCTCCTCAGCTGAAAGAACCCAGTTTCCCCACAGTGATCATTAAAGTTTAAACTGAACTAAAAATCTACAACTCGAAATTATTCTGCCCCTATACATGGCTGGGAATAACTGTAACTTACTGTTGCAGCAACCTATATTATGACAGAAATAAAATAATCATCATTTTGTTGCCCATAACCTTTTTGGCAGCAGCACAGAATGTTCTGTGTGAGATATGCTTCATAACTACTAGTTAAGATTTATCTGACTGTAACATAATTTTACATTCCTATTTGTCCTTTGTGTTATTCAACATATTCAGTACATTTTCCAATCACATAAGATTACATGTTGCTTCCTGTGGCAAGCTTAAAGATTATTGGTTGTCCCAAGTTTATATGCAGGGTAGTGTTCATTTTCTTAACGAAAACTATGACTAAATATGTTCATCATCAATGAGACGATGACGAGACGGCACCGGAGTCATTAAACACTAACTGACTGATCAACATCCAGTTTTGTTAATGAGAAAAGACGAGACTAAAATGTAGTGTAAAAAATAAAAACTTTACCAAAATCTCTGTATTTTTGTTGACAAAAAAGGGGAGATTAAATACTACAGACTGTTTTTTTTTTTTTGTTTTTTTTTCAATGCAGCAGTTCCGTTTCCTGTGCTGTTATCAGGACTACACCTGCAGCACACAATGAGCACAGACAGGAGGACTCAGAGCAACTCAACTATTTCACAGAAAGCAAGTTAAAGTTAATAATGACAACGACAGGGCTTGGGAGAAAGAAGGTGATATTTAAGAGTTTTAAAAAGAGTACTGGACCCCAGGCCAGTTAGTGAATCATGCTGGTTCAAAATAAATATGCAAATCAGAACATGTTCCATGTCTGGATGTGTTCCTTAAATTGATCTAAGACCACCAGACACTTTCTGCTATCTGCTAAGCTGCTTTCCGAATCATTCAACCTGTGTTTTTCATCAGATAATAAGATAAAATCTCATGTGAAATAAATTTGACTATATATTGATATAGATATTGATTTTGGCTAGACTAGATTGACTGAAATGTTCAATATAATCTGATGACTAAAAAAGACTAAAATGTCAACGGTTTTCATTGACTTAAACTACACTAAAATAGTAACAGTTTTCTTTGAGTAAGATAATACTAAAATGCCCAGATTTTAAAGCTTGACAAAAAAACAAAACAGGATGAGGTTGACTAAATATGATAAAACTGGACAAAAAATGGACATTTGGCACAGGACTAAGACTAAATAAATTTTTTTTTTTAAAAAACAGCTGACCAAATTAATACTAATGCAGGGTCACAAAAAAATCCTCCTTTACCAAATTCTCTCAAACTGTGTGCCTTCACACTGCCTTGTTCAGTGTTGTCTGTCCACTATGGTGCAGTGGAGTACATCTGCAATGCAGGGGGCTCGACAGTCTGCCCTCTATTTCACATGTCATTGCCTAACACCTTTCCTTTTACTCTTACTCTAAGCATCTGTCAGTGAGGTTTACCACATGGAGTCAACCATGTGTCTGGACGGTGGAGCAGATTATTCTGCAACTGCTCTGCCTCTTCTCTTTTCCAGTCAGCCATGGTCCTTGCACACAAAAGGGTTATGGTGAAGAGTGAAAAACAGCCAAGTGTTGCACAAGAAAGGAAAATGACCTCCATACAATAGTGTCTTTTCTAGACTGCACCTTCCTCATTTTATAGAGGACTTATAGAGTGAAGTTAGATACAATTCAATCCAGTCAGGAAAAAAAACTATAAACAGAAATGCAAGAAAATGTGACCGTAATACACATCTGACAGGTTATTACGCATAAACATAGCTTACATTTCCAGTAGAAAGGACCGTGCATGCACCTGCATACGTCTGTGTTTATGTGTGTGTTTCTCTGTTTGCATACAAGTGTGTGCATGCTTGTGTGCTCATGACATACTTTATTCCCATTCCCCCATGAGTCCTCCAGCTCTCATTCCTGCCACCTCCCTCCCAACCCTATTGGAGATGGATCCACATTAGAATTCATCCCTCATCATCCTGCCGAGTTATGACCCAGTAATAGTCAGCCCCTGTGGCCTCAGCAAATGAACAATAAAACCAGAGCCTTGCAACAGATCTCTGAAAAAAAGGGAGAGAGCCAGATTCCAAATCCTGACTTTCACCCACTCTCACAATAGCGTGCATTCCTGTTGAGTGAGGTGAAGACGACAAATATGGCTTCACAGTGGCTACTTAACCTTGGCAATATTTTAAGCAAACCTCGCATCCAAACATTATGAAGATTGAAGGATTTACTCAAGCACCCTAATGTGTTAAGCTTGTAACACTAATAGGCATGCTGTCTTTAGATACACAAACTCATGCATGAATACGCCAATGTATTGAGAGCCAAAAACACATGCATTACATGCAAATCTCTCTCACATGAAATCATGACATGCAGTAGGAGACGGTGTGTGAGTGACACACACACTAAATGGCAGGGGCAATGACCCTGTCTGATCTTGTTTTCTGTGGTTGCTGTTTTTCACAGCAGAGCTGGATTATGATTAATTTGGCCAAGATGCCACCACATGGGGAGTTGTTTGAAAGGTGAGAGGAAAGTTGTTGTGGTGTAGAAACTGGTCCGATTGCAGGCTGCCTGGGGACTTCACAGGGATCAATACAGGCGGAGTGACAGCGGTGCACTTGATTAAAAGTGACTGCTACATCTGGCAGGCTTGGCCATTACTTTCCCACTTTGAGTCCCCGGGGTGAAAGAGCATGAAGTGACAGGCCTCAGTCAGCCCTCCATTACCACCTTTCAGCTGCCCCTCAGGTAGCAGTAGGCTAGGGCAAAAATAGGCTGACAGACGACCCAGGGGGGAGAAAATAAAGGTGCTGCATGTCTGTTTGTCTATGTGACAGTGTATGTAAGAGTGTGTCAGTATGTGTCCGGCTGCATGCTTATGTCTATGTTTTGGAATCCACAAGTAAATGCAGGGAGGCAGATGAGTTTTTGAGCATAACACAAAGGTTAAGGTTGAGTGGAAAAGAGAAAAAAATTGTGGGCGAAGTTGTATACACCCAGGCACGTGCAGACATGCAGTAAGTGCAAACAAAAATCTCTTAATAAATAATTATTATGCCAACACAGTCAAAAGAAGCTCTTTCAAATGTCAAGGCCATCACCCTCTTTATACAGTATAATCTTACACTTTACTTAGATCTAATCTCAATCATGCCCAAATACAAGTGCCAAGTATCAAAGGGAGACTGACATTAAAAGAAGTCACTGTGCTTGATGTTGTTAATCTCTCTGCCAGGATACAAGACGCATATTTGCTATGGAACAGCGTGAGACCCATTGACATGCACACAGCTTTTAATAGAGCTATAATGGACAGGCCACATGTCACCATTGAAGGCTTTGAGTACAGGTGGAGCTCTTGTGGTGTTAAAACAGCTAAAGACAGGGGTGGTGCTGGTGTGTGTGTATTTGGTGGACTGGCAGTGTCTAGTTGTTTTGTTTTATTTATTATAACACCACAATGGCTGGTAATTTTGAAATGTGGAACACATAAACTGGGAAATTTGCGATGTATAGATAGATGCTCAGGAAAGATGGAAAGGACGTAAGAATGTACTGAAAACTAAGATTGAAAGCTACTATTTGTATACTGCAGAAGGTCTGTGAATATAATAGACTGAAGCAATCCTAGTCACTGACTCTGATCTATTTTTTTTCTATTCTTTAAATAACAATGTCACAATTGTTTCCCTGTAACCTACACCCCCCAAACTTCATTTGGTTAAAGTAGTTCCTTCTTTCCCCAGAGAGTTGCCTAAACTGTCACCTACCATCCAGCCAGTGTCTGAGATGCAGTGTTTGTGTGTGTGTGTGTGTGCGTGCGCGCGTGCGTGCGTGCGTGCGGGTGTGTGCGCGTGCGTGCGCGTGCGTGCTCGTGCGTGCGGGTGTGCGCGCGCGCATGTGATAAGCCCTGAGTTCTGCTCAATCTCAAGCACATAATACGCTTCAAAGCAAGCAGGACAACCTGCAGACTCAGCTGTGGTGGGTCATCAAAATGATTCAAAGGGAGCAATCCCATTTAACCCTAACCTCAAAGCTGGTGTTCCAGAGACCCAGTTTCAAATAGCCCCCCTCCTTGCCAATCTGTTAGAATCAAAGAGTCCAACATCAGGGACAACAGTGTTTCCACAGGTCGAGAATTTACTTGTGGTGGTGGGTGGCGCGGCGCTGCGTGTGACGGGCAGGTTCAGTAATAAACTAGTTAAACAAAGGTTTATGAATAACTCTATTTATTGCTAATGACTACTCAAAATAAATAACTATATGTCAACATAAATAACTATTAAGAAATAAATAACTATTTACATATTAAAATACATTTTCCACTTTCAAAATATTTAAAAAAAGAAAACTGCTTCTTACTGAACTTGTCAAAATAAATAACTATTTAAAAATAAATTATTATTTACATAATAAAATACATTTTCACATTTTCAACATACTAACTCTGCTTTTGGTCCAGAGTTGTTCTCCTTAGCCTTTTGTCGTGTGGTTATTTGCACAGTTGGCATTCCCTGTTGGAGCATTTAATTTTCTTAATGCCTCTCTGTATAGGTATGCTTCAGGGGCAGGTTCATTTATTGCGATTCTGAGGCATGCAGCCAGGTGCTCTCCTTTCAGCTTGTTTCTTAGGTCAGTATTGACCTAAGAAACAAACCTGCATAACCATTGAATATAACCATTTTGAAAGACAGCACAAGAGAAAATTCACAGAAAATGTACACATCATACTCTCTTGCATAGTAAAATCTCTTGCTCTGCTCATTGCTGAGACGTCTCACTCACAGTTCACGCTGGAGACAGGGACGACCAGGGCCACTGCAGCCAGAAGACTCAAACCAGGGTAGATGTCTGCCCACTTGTTGAACTGGCCATCTGTCGCATGATCTCTGCTTGGTTTTTGTTCTACCAGGACAGAAAAGAGTAGGGAAAAAATACAGAACCATGAAACCACTTTTGGAACTTTTTGTAGGACCTTTTTTTACTGTTGGCTTGTGTTGCCTGCACACATGCCAAACATTCCTGAAAAAAATAAAGCCACTGATCAATCAAATGTGCTAAGACTTAAAAGCTTAAAACAAATAGTTGCTTACAGTCCTGATTAGACATGCTTTGGTACAGCCAGGGCTTGAACTGTGGCATTTGAAGCCACTCAGGGTTCCACCCAGATTTGTGGTGCTTGGGATCATCTGAAATTAATGCATTATGTTTAGAATCAGTATTACAATTTTTGACTGATACATGTCACACTAACTTTCTCTGGGATAGTGGGGTACCTGCAGCCGTGGTGTCTGCTGGGACAACTTCACTCCCATCTGCCTCCACCACCTCCACAATTGACCCTGCTGCCTCATCCTCTCCACTGTGCCCTGCTGTGTCGCCACTTGGCCCTGCCATTTCTCTATTAACTGACATCTGGGATTGAAAATATTGAATTTTCATTTGGTCTCTAATTTCCAACACATTTCATATTTAAATCAGTGTTGATTTTGTCTGAATGTCTGAAATTATGAAGTTCCGCTGGTCTGTGTACATTATGAAATGACAATTGCACGCCCTGATCGGAAAAAAAACAAATGGAATTCGGATTTTATCTACCTGGGCGGGCCACCCAAGCAGAGCCTATCTATGTATGTATGTTTGTCTATCTCCAATTCACTCTGGGTGTGGATGCATCTTGGAGCTGTCTAAATGACGTAAATGTTATGCCTTTCTCCAGCAGGCTTCTAATTACTATCAAAATGACTGTTTTATTCGCCAGGCATTTGACACAAAAAATTACAGCGTGTCTGATTTTAATTTCTAAAGCGGAAGACAAGAATGAATTAATCATGATATCTTTGTGTGGAACCAGCCTTGTACCTGTAGGTGTGCATTATCTCTCCTGTGCGCCCCTTCTCGCATTCAATCATGCAGACATTAATTAACGGCAGGCTGATGAATATAGCTCTCAACCCGGCGCTGATAGTCAGACAGTGTTGAATGAACCGTCCATGTACCTGTGACTTAGTGTCTGATCTTTTGTGAACATGCCTTGCAGTATTGAGCTGATCAGGGCACTCATGATGAGACTGACAACACAGTGTCCTATTCTCTGGTAATGCTGCGTATTTACACATGTCACAGCAATGACACTGTTACAGCAGGTGACGGCTGTGGGTTTGCAGTGCCATAGACTAGTGCTGAGCCTTACTATTGTATTGCTTGTGTGTGGTGTAGGCGTGCTTTTATTCTTCCTATATTGTATTAATCTAAACAACACCTTGCCATTGGGGAGGATGATTCTTCTCATTGAGAGTTTATCAGCTATTTAGAATTCGTTTTGTTATTCATACCAATTATAGCATTCATATGAAAGCATTAACAACACCAGTGTAATATAATTAAGAGCAGAGATCTTGATTAATGGTGAAAGGTTGTAACAAAACTGTAAGCATCTATAATTACCACCACGGGGCTCTATACGTGCTGTCTGTCAGCAGCTCAAAAACAAACCAGCTCATAAAACTGGTATTCCTGCACCGCAAATAATGTGCAAGTCAGAAAGAAATAGTTTAATTTAGTTTGTTGGCAACTGGTTTAGCCAGTTTTCTTGCCCTCAGGTAAGCTGTTTCAGAGCCTACGGGGACAAGATCATGTCAACTACTTGTCACCCAACCCTTAAATTTAGATGATAAGACTTTGCTCGTGGCTATGCCTCATGTTCATCAACATAATGTTTAATTCTGAATCCAACTAAAATCTTGTGCAAAGACATTAGAATGGGAGTAAATATATTATGTTTTTTTTAGTTTTATTTATAGTCATATCAGGAGGCACATTTCAATAACAAGCAGGAAGATAAATTTAGGTCAACAATATCAATCACATGATTTAAATGTTAAACCATAATTTAAAAAACTCTACATTAGCTGTTTGGCCATTGAATAATTAAATAATTTTGCATGTGACATTTGATTGCCAAATATCAAAACCTCATACTTTAATTTACCATCACTGAATTTAATAAAATGTAGACAGTTTCAATGTACAGGCATAAGGTCCTCAAAACAGTATCATTTTGGATTTCAGAAGGCGATGTCTGTCTAGGAATAACATCACCAAGAAAGAACAGTTGAACGCTTTAAACCCCTTCACAGTTAAAATGTAGCTACTTCACATCTTTAATGGTTAGTGGTCACTAGTCATTGGCAGTGACTCTGCATTTACCATTTGCCCACAGCCTGATTCAAAGCACAAATTATCCTCTCACTATCATGAAAGCTGAATACACTATGTTCACTCCAATCAACTGCATGAAAGGTAACCAATGCACACAGCGAAGCATGCAGCAGATTTACTAAAGATTACAGAGAACTAGCACAATCACATGTAAGAAACTCAAAAACGTTTGCAGTGAAGTTCAGCAAAACTTAAAAATACAGCATTATCTGTTGCTAAAAGGTCATTTTTAACTTTAAATAAAGCAGCTAACACAATGTTGCTTGTGCAAAGCAGACTGGGGATTTTAAAGATAGACATTTCTGCTTCTGAGATCCCCCAATATGCTTAATTATACATTAACAAGCATTTAGAAAATAACATTTGGAAATAGTGTACAATTAGAACACTATTTCTACTAGTGTAACTAGGAATTTAAGCTGAGATTTCTTTGAAGAATTCTTTATGACAAATAATATTGATCATAATGTGATGTATTACCTCCTCTCCATATTTCTCTCCAGTACAAGCAACTCTTTGGAAGAGACCCATGGGTGTTGATGCAATTCCTTGGTTGTCAGTAGAGGTCGATAAAATTCATAAATTTCTAAAATCCTCTTTAACTCTGCCTTACACTTGACATGGCTAAATCACTGCCGGTCCAAGGGCTCAGCTGTCTGAGATATCATTAGCAGATTTTTTTAGTCTTACAGTCGACATGAATTAAACAATAGAATTTTGAAATAACTAAAACATTATATACTGAAATCTGTAGAAAAACACAGAGAAAGAAGAGAGGGAGTCTGTTTGTGGACAGCATCTGTGTGTCCACTTGTGTCAAAGTGAATATTCGATTTGCCCTCCCTTTAATTTAGAATGCCTAATCAATGTTTCCCAACGCTAGAGATACTAAGACATCTAAAGTAAACCTCTTGTGGCCTCATGGACCTCAGTGAAGTATGTTGCCCACAAACACCTCCTGCTGTGCCGGCGTGAAAAACCGGTACATTTCCAGACCATCCCACAAGTGGAAACAGTTGGGTACTGCCAGATCCTTGTCACAAGGGCCAAGTCTCGATGTGTGCGTTATGTTGATGGAATTAACATTTTTTAATAAACACCTTGAGGAGCTTGTGACAGCAGAAGGCATCCTACTTGACATGCTCTCTCCCCAGGCTCATAGAAACAGCTGTTGGTATCACCCAGACGTGGGCCGTGAAGCCCTGCTGGCGTGTCTAACCTCCGCAAACGCACCCGGCTGAGAATACACACTTTATTACATGCAAAGTCTCCTGGGGGTGCATAATACCTTTAAACATGTGTGATCGCTAAACGGGGGAATTGTAGATTCATTTTTTAATCTCCAGCTTTGGGCTAAAAACATAAGAGAGAGCGTCTCAGTTGGATGAGATGCAGAGTCATTTATCAAAACCTTTACAAAATGTCACACACTGGGTGTGAATGACATGTTTGGTATGTAAGAACCACTGAAGCATAAAGTTCTATCATTAAAGAATTTAAAAAAGAATATCAAAATTTTGCCAGTGTTTATTAATGAAATTATTTTGTTGCTGGATAGAAAATGCCTTTCATAGAAAATTTCAACTGCTTGTTGTTACGACAGTCGTAGCCATTTAATTGTTTTAGTTGAGACAAACCTTGAGGGGCTACTCTGCTTGTAAATGGACTTTTACTTATATAGCGCTTTTCAACCGTTGAAACGGTTCCCAAAGCGCTGTAACAGTAATCTAAGCTCTAACAGTAGTCTAATTCATCCATTCACACACACACCAATGGGGACACAGCTGCCATGCTGGCCTCCACCGGGGGCAACTTAGGGTTCAGTGTCTTGCCCAAGGACACTTCGACATGTGGACAGGAGGAGCCAGGATCGAACCACCAACCGTGGGGTTAATGGACAACCCCACTACCCTCTGTGCCACAGCCGCCCCAAGTAAATTGAGGATGCTACATGCTAGGGGTAGTCTGACTGCAATGAATGGATGAATGGGTTGACGAGGAGTGCAAGGAAGAAGCTCAGCACATAAATATGAATTGGGTCCTCTCTGTTTGTGTTCACCAGGCTGGAATTAGTGCTTTTCATTACTGATGGCTTATAGCCTGACTGTTTGGCTGCTGGCTGGGGTCACAGTAAAATGATGTGCTCGCCAAAGGCAGAGAGGCTGGGTCACAAGGGACTAAATGGCCCAGTTATGAAGAGCAGAGCTTATCTCCCTCTCTGAATCAACCCCTACCTCCAGCCACACTAAACATACACCATGTCCTATGGGGAGCATTTCTCTAAGAAAACTGGGCACAATAAAGATCACTATCTGTCTTGCCCTTTATCATATTACTTAAAAATGCATTTTATGCTATATATTTCATACAGGCTGTTTTTATTCACACTGATCTGAGCACAAACTATAAATTGTTTCATCATTGTATAACAAAATGATTAAAAGCTACAGTGTGACAGTTGCTTTATTTGCTCAGTTCCCAGGATTTCAAAGCATGGGCGGCAGAGTCGACTGTTCTTCTATCAAAAGGCTTCAGTTTTGGATTTCATGCAAAAAACAGACTTGTACATCTAAAGATCATGTCCTTTATTGATTAGACCCCCCACTGGGATCACTGCGTATGATATAAAGCTATCACCATATGCCTGTGTTTAAAGTCCCCTCTTAGAACATAAGCTTGAAATGCGCTTGGATTATGCTTACTGTGGGGAATCGTCACCACTGCTCTTGGCTGCTTTTATTCATACAATGAATAACGGAATTATATCAGTGTTTCAGGGTGAAGAGTTGAAATAAATTGTGCTGGTATTAAAAGATTTCCTTGATGTGGCAGATTTTAGGCTGGATTTTCCCATTATATTCATCTTCTTTTGACTCTACTAACATGTTTTGTTCTGAAATTAACCGTATTTAGTAACATGACTCGTTTCATTTTTACTTTGTTTACAACATGATTATCAGTCCACTGAACATTAGTACTGCTGTAGTCCTTCTTTTGGGATTTGCTCTTATGCCTGCTCTTTGATGGTTTTATTTTTTTTAACCTCATTTTTGTATTTGCTAACAAATGCTATAAAACCATCACTGTATAAGACAGCTACAGTTGAGTTCATCCATCATCATCCATCCACATAAAGGGTGAACAAAACAACACAAAAACCGTAAAGTATAATACAGTCTGATACTCAACAACACTACAACTACAGATAAACTGGAAACAAAAATGACCAGGGCTGAATCAACACCTCTTTGATCTATTCCTGTTTTTTGTTCACCTCCTCTTAACTGTAATTGTACAAGGCACACCATATTGAGGGGGAGAATAAATACAAAAGCTGTATGTCAGTGTCTCTGGCCACAGGTAGAATTTGATCTTGGTGTTTGTGGTTTCTTTGCCAAAACTGGGAAGGGCTGGTTGTGGCTTGAATGCTGTTGACTGATTTTTGTGCGTTGTCTTTGTTGTGTGTGGTGTTTTTGTAATAAGTTTGCTGTCTTGACACACATTAATTAGAGAGAGACTTACAACTTAGAAAACATTCTGGGACATTCTTTCTCTTTACTGCACTGACACCTCGCTTTATTGGCTAATTTGTACTTTGTATAAAACTAAAAGTTAGTCTTGTTTCCTGCAGTTTAGCCATAAGTTTTGGTCTTATCATCAAGATTTCTTTCATCTATCCAACAAAGTATGTTGTTTTCTGATCTGACATCCCTATCGGCAAGACAACATGATTTGTCTGTGCCTTCCAAAATTATCACCATTACAAAAATAAAAAAATTTCATGACGTAACACAGCTATGGTTAAGGTTTGATTAGGTTTAGGCACAAAAACACCTTCTTTAGGGTTGGGGAAAGATAATGGTTTGGGTTAAAATATATAATACTTGGTTGTGGTTGGGGAACGATTGTGGTCATGGTCAAAGAAACCAATGTTGACTGCAGTGGGAAACAGGAGGCGAACAGCAGTCATCTGTGTTGAAGTTCAACATTCTGTTGACCCATCCAAACACGCCGACCTCCTTTTCTCTGTGGACCCTATTGCTCTATACTAACAACTTTATATTATTTCCTTCTCTGTACCTAGCGGACAGTGATTACCTACCGATGTTAGAGGACTTTGTCACTTGAATGTAAACACATGTCCTTATTGGGCATTTGCTGAGACGACAGATACTTTTGTTTTTTATTGAAAGGACAGTCCGCATCTTATACTGCTCAGCACCAGTGGATCAGTTCTCTTTACTCTGTCATGCTACTGTAGCTTCCACAGCTTGCTGGTGCAAGGCATCATTGCACAAAGATAACTGGTTGAGGAGAACTGGATGCAGCAAAGGGAAAATAAAGATTCTTTAAACAACAGTGTAAAATGATGAATTACTTTTTAAATTACACTTATTCTTAAATTTTATATTTTTTGTGCAAAAATGTTTTAAAAGACAGATGAAGTGGCTATTCCTTGCATGTTATTTAGATTGTAGATTTAAAATTTAATTCTTAACATATATACTGTATATACTGTATTTCATAATAATAAAAATAGCCTACCATATACAGTACTTTTACATGCAGTAGGTTATTAGCTTTAATAACTATCAAAACATACATTTCTTGGATATAGTGTGAGACAACATACTATCGAATGCAAACTGAGAGAGAAATGCCCAAAGCTTTCTAGGAGCTTCCCATATTTTCTGTCTTTTCCCCAAAGATTTATTAGACATGGTTTAACTAACAGGAGGTTCAGGGAACTCCTCCTTGCTGAATTATAGAAATCATTTCCCATTAACCATTTTAATAGAGAGAAGAAATTCAAGGACACCCTCAATGTTAAGATTATCACTTCAAAGACAAGCTGTTGACACTCTGGAAACTGTTAACGATGTAATGAATGAATCATGAGCATCGCTTTTGGTCAGAGGGCTGTTCCTCCTCCCAGCAGTGTGGTCTGGCCCTCATCTGTGTTGTGTTTGTGACACCCTGCAGTAAGAGTCCTTACCTGACTTTCACTCTGTGTCGCACTGACAGGTGGGGAAAGGACTGAGGGGAGAGAAGTTGTTTTTGAGTCAGTGAGGTACAAAGGGACTTTTGTCGGTCACCTCTGTTTCTTGATCATCTGCTGCCATGCCAGAATAACAAGACAATTAAGTGAGGACAAGTGGCATGTTAATCTGTGTCTTCAGTACTGCAGATCAGCAGGGATCATTAAACCCCTCGTTATCTTTAAGTAATTCTGCAGAGCCCGTTTTGGTCAGTAGACTGCACGTATCTTGGTAACTGGGGCATAAGCATGCCAAAGATAACTTACCAGTCATAAAACATCAGAAACTGTGTAATCCACCTAATCATTTCATTAATAACACCACTGAACTCATAGATGATTGATATAAGAGCAGCGTGAAGAATCTTGACATTGATTCCTGTAAAAATGTGAGTTTGCACCACTGATGCAGAGTGATAGAACAGAAAATCTATTTGATGATTTTATTTCACTTTCAAACATTGATTAGGTAGTATTTGGATATTAGAGGCTCTGCCCAGCCAAACTGTGTTGGTGAATATTTTCCTTAAAACCTGAAATGGAAACAAAATGAAGAGAGCTTCTGCCTTTTCACTGCTTTATCTTCATCGGGAGACAGGACAAGAAGAGCTGTTGCACAAACATATCTGGCTGCATCCATTTAGTCAGATATTTTTTTTTGTCTTGTTTATCCTGCCTTCTGTAGAAGGTGAAGGCCGGGAGGATTCAGCTTCAAGTTCTGTCTGCAGAGCAGTAGGTGGTACTTTATGGATTTACTGTAGCTCTCCTATTGAAAACAATGAATGTCAGCTTTTCTGTCTACCTCATGCCAACATGACATGAATGCCCATTCCCATGGTATTCCAGCGTATATGTGGAATAGAAATGATTTAGGGGCTGTTGTCATGACCACATCAGTTAAATCACAACCAGAGAAAGTTTTCAAACCAACTGGATCATTTGACTGTACAGTATGTATTAACCCCTCCAAGGGATTACACTATAAATCTGAGGGGTTTCTGGTTTATGATTAATGGAATAGGAAAGAAAATTCTGCTACAGTGAAATACTGCTGTACCTCTTTAGGCCCCTAACGAATATTAGTTTAGAGGGGAAAATCATTCTTTGGAGGAACTGCTCACAAGTAATGCACATATGCAACTAGGGATTGCTATCATTAGGATTTTATCGATACTTAATGGCACTCTTATCAGTACTCCTGCTTAAGTTTGGTGGAGCAGCAAGAAAGTGTTTTGCTGAAAAAATCCAAAACACTGTGGTGGCATATTTTCCAATTAGGTTGCTAGTGCTACCCCTGTTTCACACATCAACATAGCTGTACTTTCTTTTACTTTGTTAGTTATTGCACTCATTAGAGCCTTTCAACCTGCTACAGTCTACACAATGTGAACACAACTACAACGTAGTCACGCGAGTCAATGAAATGCATCGCTAGCGCACTGCTACATGTTGCGGGAAAGTTAATTTAACAGTAGGCAAACTGAAAATTCAGAACATTAATGAATGACATTCAAATATCAATAGCAGTACCGAGTGCTGCAGTTGCCTATTGGTATTACGGTTCTGACCAATTTAGGAACTGGTACTAATTTAAGAACGGTCCTCGATATGGGCTGCAAGTAGACACCGCTTCCTTTTAAGGTGTTACAGGCCAAAAAGGTTTCAAGTTTTCTAGTTTTAGACAAAGGTAGCATTTATGAGACAGAAACAAAAGAAAAGAAGTATGATAATGTTATACATTTACATGCAGCTTTGCCTTCTAAGCCAGGACAAAGGCAAGACCAAACACATTCAAGTATCAGACAAGATGGAGACTGTAAAATCTACACCACAATTTATTCTTTTTAAATGACATAAAAACTGCACTGCAAGCAATGCCACAACCCACAACACTCTATAGTGTTTGCTGATACGCTTGTGATTTCTATTCCTTACAGACATCTATGAAATCACAAACAGGGAAGGAAGAAATAAATGCTAAATTGCCAAAGGTAAGGGAAAAAAACCTTGTTATTTGTGTCTCACAGCCCCAAAAATGCCTTGTGAATAGCTCAACTGAAATGGAATTACTCTGAAGACAGGGGCTCTGTGTGAACTTGACCTAAGTAGCAGAATTTAATGAGAACAAAACTCTCTAGGTGATCAATATGGTCTATCAATTCAAACTTTAAATGGAGTCTGCTCACCAGGCTCCCATTCCATAAATCCACACATGGATTCAAAGGACTGGTTTCAAACAAAAACCAGTGTAGTCAGAAACATGTGGTGTGGGTGGATTCCCTCTGTAACTAGTCTGCACTAAAGGGCAATGTGCGAACAGTTTGATTGTAAAATCTGTGGAAAACATTATTTACATAAAAAAATATAATGGGTTTCAAATGATCTGTGACCCTTACTGTAAATCAGCGTGTTGGCATTAAAAATCCATCTGAAAGTGTAGGAGAGTGAAGAGAGAGCAGCAAACATGCAGCTCTGACAGCCGTCAGTCAAGGCTGTCAGTGATGGCGAGGACGTGGTTGGAAGGAGAGGGCCTCTGTGTTGTGAGTGCAGCTCAGAGTCTAAGGTCAACACTGAACTCCCAGCCCCCACCCACTCCCTCCTCCCATTTTCCATGAGAGCTCCTTCCATGAGATGTCCCCACTGGCCGCTGTGATCTGCGGCCAAGTGGCGTCTCCCTCTGCCCGATCAGACCCAGCACCTCTTGTTCGCTGGCCAACTGGCCTTCTTCCCTGCAAGCCGGGGCCAGGGCTCCTCCTGGTTCCGTATGTTCTGTGCTTTTTTTAGGCCTGTGATGGATGCCAGCCGTCCCTGGGCGCCCTCCGAAGCTGCACCAGAGAGGGGGATTAAACAGATTTCTCTTTTTTTTTTTTTCAGAAAAGGGGATGAATGAGTGTAATCACCTATAATCTCAAATTCTAGGCCTCTTGATAATGAACCACAGGCTGTTTCAGCCATTTGAATAAGCTCCCTCCAGTCCACCTACTTAAACCATGAAAAGGACCTGTCATAACAACCTGAAACTTGTGGAGAGGAAGTGGAGTTGAGGTAGATGGGCACAGTTTTCCTAAGCTCTATTTTCTGCTCTTGTGGGGCGCACTGTCAAGCCACGGCTCAGTCAGAAGACTGAACGCTGAGGACCAAAGTCACTTCAGCCAACGAGCACTTGGCTATTGATCCTGGCTAAAATGGAAACCCTTAGGAAGTTAAGCTCTCATCCTACATGTAATGGGAAGGATAAAACGGCAGACTAGGACATGCACTCTCTGTAATCTTATGAAAACTAAGAAGTGGAGCAGCATTTTAATTTACTGGGCTAAGAAAGAAATGCGTGCATCTCATGCTCCTTCAAACACAGGAAACAGCCACAAAAATGTGCCTTAAAATATCTATCTATCTATCATTTAAAATAAAATAAAATTAAAGCAAATACTGTTAATGTAGACTTTAGATTTTAAGCGTATTAACAATTTCATGAGTAAAATCTTGTTATAGTTAAAGCAAATCTAATCAATTCAAATATTCTGTCTAAGCCAATAGGAGAAAAAAGAGCAGCTTTTTTTATGTGGTCCAAAAGCAATAAAACAAACAATTAAAATGTGATTAGCTTGCTCAATATAATGATATACTGAGGGGGAAAGAGAAAGAAATGGATGTAGGTAGATAGATAGATAGATAGATAGATAGATAGATAGATGATGTACTGTCGCTATGTACTGTAGAGGTGACATTGTATTTTATAGATAACTTACCTTTGTCATAATACATTGGAAGTGGTAGAAAGACAAAGATAGTAGGAGTGTTCATTTGAGTTATGGACTCACATACTGTCAGAGATATCGATACTGCCAGACAGCCAATGCACTGGGGGTGTGCTCAAAAATAAAATTCATGAAAGAAAGAATAGCAGAGAGATGAGGTGTGAAAATTAAATGTCATTTCTTGACAGGGATGTCTGAGAATTAAGCTGGCAGTGAAGTGTGACAAAGTTGTTTGGTGACAAGGCAGGAGAAGACAATTGTCAACACTTCTTTCCTTCCAACAAGTGCTGGCACCCAAGAAGTGGGTGCAAAGCTAAGAGATGTAGCAGAGCAGGAGACAGCGAGAGAGAGAGAGAGAGGGAGGCAGAGGGAGAGGTGATTCAATGTCTCTAATGTCTCTCTATATGTGTGTGTGTGGGCATGATTATAGGTGTTAGTGCTGGTTTGTGTCTTTGTAAAGTACATATTATGAAGGTGATGATGATCATCTGCTTGAGTGTTCTGTATAAAATTTGCACTTTTTGCAAGTTTCCTGCAACACTTTAAATACATGTGAGTCAGGCAGACTGGAGAAACTAAATGACATGCAAGTGAAGACATGAGCGTATATTTGTGACTACACTGTATATACATTATAGTATATCGGTCTATACAGAATCATACACATCCAGTGTTTACGACATTCATTTCAGGTTTTGATGCAAGTTGAAAGAGTTTATGTAAAAATAGATCCTCATTTGACAGCTCATCCAACAGAATGATGGCTTGCATTTCTGCAGTGTTTGACGCATGTGAACAAAACTGAATTATTTGGGATGAATAATGAATAATATTTTTTTTATAGATTTTCCTTACCAGAGAAACAGCAGCATTGGTCATTTGTTGAAACTGTTAAAGTAATAGTCTGACATTTTGAGGAATATGCTTATGTCCTTTTTTGCCAAGACTTAGGCGAGAAGATTAATGCCACCACTGTATTAGCATGCTAAATGTGAAGCTACAGCCAGGGGCTGGTAACTTAACATAAAGACTGGAAACGGGGAAACGGCTAACCTGACTCTGTTTAAAGGTATAAAATCAATGTACAAGCATCTCTAAAAATTAACACATATCTTTTTTGTTTAATCAGTACAAAAACCGAAATTTAAAAAAGGCAATTTGTGTTTTTTGAATGGATTAAACAAGCAAAATGTCACAAGTTAATTAGCTTTAGGCATTTTTTTTTCTTTAGAAAGAGCCAGGCTAGCTGTTTCCAGTCTGTATGCTAAGCTGCTGCCTGTGGCTTCATATTTACCGTACAGACATCAGAGTGATATCGATCTTCTCATCTAATTCTTGGCGGGAAAGAAATGTGTAATTCCCAAAATTTGTTTGTAAAGAATGACCCATGTTCGCGTTTTTTGGTTGTGCAAATAATGCGTGTCCTCAAGAAAAATGACAGCATTAGGTGTTGAAATGACCTGTTTCTGGGGTTTTTTCAAAGGCAGAAGTGGTGAGATGTTGTCATACTGCCTCAAAAAAAAAAAAAAAAAAAAAAAAGGTGAGGAGGTTGGGATAGATGCTTGGGCAACAAAGATCTTAGACTTTGACACTGGAGGTTTGCAAGGCATCTATCAGTCAATGTTTGTTTCTTTTAGTCATCTCTCTTAACCAAGCAGTTTTAATTGTCTAAACTTAACCATACCTTAACCGTAGCGACAGAAATTGAGAGTGATCATTTTGAGCTCTAATCTAACTTGCAAAAGATGACAGTGACAAAGAGGATTACCAAGACATTATGAAACCAAGTCCTGTCAGTCTCTTGATTAATTTCTTTTATTATATTCAATATTGTGATCAGTGCCTTCTCGCAACTTTTTTTCTTGCTTTTGAAAAGCCGTGGGTAAGTTTTGGAAAGACCTCATCAGTTTTATGAGCTTGCTGGAAAATGTGTACCAGCACGCTCCCTCTTTTTCAAAGAAATGCTAATGTGGACTTGAGTCCAACAGCTTGATGTCAGTCTGTGCCATCTCTCCACATCTGATGCGTCACATGATCATATTCCGGGTCCCTCTTTCATCAAAGTCCCTAGTAAGCAGCTAGTTTCGCCATAATGGCCTCATTCGATTACAACGTGTAAAGTACTCCATTAGTTTCTCTGTTCATGAATCATTAAGTGGTTATGATCAGCCAGCTTCATGATGAACTGCAGATTGAGGAAATGGAAACTGCAGGAGCTGCCTGAGGTCACAGGTGGATACAATATTCTTAACAGCTAAATGAACAATCGCATATTAAGGTAGCCTCTGAGGTCAGATAGTGTGTGGAGTATGCACAATCAAGAACCGTTCGACCACACAAAGAAATTTCACATCAAAACAAAGCAATTTAAGGCAGATTATTTCATTTTAGATGCAGGAAATCCCTTGAGATAAAGATGAACACAGAAAAACAAATTAACTTTGTCAAACCACTCTCTTTCCTCAGATGTCATGCCTTCGCTTCTTTTTCTACGCTTATGCAGGGGAGAGAGAAGCACAGTGTTAAGTTTCAAACCTTTATTTATTGAACACAAATGACTAAGACAAAACAGACAAAGACAGTCAAAAATATATTTATTGACATATTTGTGTCCTTACTAGTTGTATTTCTTTTTATGCAGTTTTTTGTAAAGAAAAAATGAATGAATGCAAATATGCTATACGAATAAGGTCTGACATGATTTGTGCGCTGCTGTAAGAGGGGATAAGCTTTGGTGCCACGCTGGCTGGAGATGTATCCATTTGTTTGTTCTGCAAGGGAGGGGTAAAAAGAATCAAGAAATGCAGAGGGCCGTAGAAACAAAGTGGTTTGGATGATAAAGTTGGACTTCACAAAAAGGTGACAGAAAAGAGGGCTAAGGGGAGACAGAAAAAAGACCCATGGAGAGGTGAAGATGTTACAAAGAGGGTGAAAGAAGGTGGCAAGTAGAGTGAGTCACAGAGGAACAGACAGTGACTGTTATCCATAAGCCATGCGCAATGCTTCGGAGAGTGAAATTGATGAGTTCATCTTCGTCTCATTATTGTCATGATGGATCAGATTGCTGACTTCCCTCAAAGGCGGCTTAATGACTCGTTGACACAAATCTGAATGACTGGCTTCACCGGTGGCGTCCATTAGTGTGCCACACAAAGCTCTCAGATGTGCTTAAACAAAATTGATAATTACCAAGAGCTTTCATCATTGTAATGAATGGCATCAATAAAGGGACAATTCATATTGCATTTAATGCATCCAAACCTGCCACTAAGGATGCCCAGGCTGCTTGAAGTCCAGAGATGATTTTTAACTCCCATTTATCATTCCTTTGTTTTGATGCAGCAATGAATTATAATAATCCCCAATGACAAATACTGCAGAATAAGCTGTAGAAACACAATAGAAAGCTAGGTACGGGTACGGCCTTAACAAAATAAACTGACTGTATCATTGACTCTGTGTCTTTGATTGAGCTATTCTCACAGCCAGACCTCATGCAATACTGGCTATAATAACAAGGTGGCAATATTACCATAATTACCGCTCTTCTTTCTCATCCATCTCATTCCCTCTCTTCCTCTTACCCTCCCACCCCTTCTGGTTTGTGTTGTTTCTTGCCGTTGTTAATGCTTAGCCTCTAATGGCCATGGCGTCTTCTCCGACAAGGCTTAAAAACGTTTGTCTGCCTCCTCCATCCCCTTACTTATTTAATAATGAGACCACACAAGGCAGTGTCTCTATTCATAATGGGGCAGCAGCGGAGCCATCTTGGTTGGCGTACAAATCATGACGGGCCGAAGCAATACAGCAGGAGAGATCTAATTGAGAGATAAATTAGACCTCTGCTACTGATTGACTCAAGAATCATTCGAACTTAGTCCCTGTCAATATGAGAGCCTGGGCTCTGTGAGTCTGTTGGAAGTCGCTGCCTCCTGCACGTTCACACACCGCTCGTATCTAAATATGGAGATCTGAAGGCATTGGCGTGTTTGTGCCGGTGTTGTTTCGACATTTTGATGGTTGTCGGTGGCTGTGACAAGCACGCTACGATGTTTATTTCTCTCTGTTTGCGTTGGAGAGTTCAGGATGCCATGCCACCCTGTCTCATCTAAAAGAAAACAAGAAATCATTTCTCCCAGTTTGAAACAACAGACCCGCAGAGGGGTGGGTGGAGTGGGGAATATTTGCTTAAAGTATGATTTCAGCATGGTTGACTGACATAGAGTCACTCCTACAGGTCCCTGTGTTTCAACACACACAGAGTAAGATAAACACATAAATATACTATGATCACTTCTACTATGATGACTTCGTTCATCATGTATTATCTGAGAGAATGTACAGATTCAATCACAGTTTTCATTTCTAGCAAAGGAACAACATTTTTATTCTGTAGCTTTATTTACAGAAACAGAATTGCAATGGTTCACCCACTCTTCATTACATGCAGTTAAATAGGACCCCTTCATATTTCACCCTTACAATCCCCAGAGTATCACAATTCGTGCTGATGATGTGAGTGGAGGCAGTGATGAACTGGAAAACAGGGACAACACTTAGTACGCATGTGCTTGTATGAGCTTAACAAAAAGCCAAGGAAGGCCAGCAACTCTCTGCAGGGATTTAACCATGTTACAGCTTTGATGCATTTTAAATTGACCTCGAGCATACTTTGGAGACAAGGAGAGAGGGCAGAAACACACAAAGCAGACGATCAATTACTATTCTATAATTGGACGGGGCTTTAATGAGGCTGGCGGATGCAGCCTTATGCACCTTTGTCAGTCGGAGTCACTTACGTGGGTGGCCCAATCAAAGCATGTCCTCATTAGCATATCTCCGCACATGCAACACGAGCCCTCAGAGTGACCAGCACTTCAAACAGAAGAGTTTCTTCTAGGGTCCAATTTCCCAGTGATGACTGGCCCCTACCCATTTTTGCATTGCATAATAACTCGCAACTGACACAGTAACATATTTAATTCCTAAAGAGATAAAAAAAAAAAACAGCAAAAACTGACTATATTAAATAAGAAAAAATAAGAAAAATCATTGAATAACGTGGAATATCAAAGCAGATGTTTAAAGACATTCTGCAACAAAGTACTTATCTATTTAATGTTTGCCTTTAAAGCAGTCGTTTAACGCAGGCAGTGGGAGGAATATCATCATCAGGAAATCAGGAATAAGAGCTGAGTCAGAGGTGCAGGATACTGCAATGCAAAATCAAAACAACAAGGTTCAAGCAATCCTTTGTTCCCATTAATGTGTTTAACAGCTGGCACTAAATCTGCACTATGTGTGATGTTGGTATTTGTTATTATTGTCTCATATGTTTTATTGTCACACATTAATGTATTCATTTGATTATGGTTTTAGTTTGCACTACTGCTTTATCTGTGAGTGTGGTGTAAGTGGGGGTTAGACGTGCGCAGCTGTTTTTCTTTCCTGTGTTGGTGTGTCTGTTTGTGTGTTTGGGGAGAGGTAGAAGCAGATGATGAAGATGCATCATCTCTGGATGTGTTTGCTGTTTTATATATTGTTTACTGTCTTTGTGTATGTGTGTTTACACCACTGACCAAATAAGTTTCCTACATGCATAATAAAGTTAATCAAGGCTTGATTATATATCATCTCACATGTCATTTCATACCTCACACGCTAAGTTACCTAATTGTGATAAATTATAATATATTTGTCACAGGGGGAAACGGTCGAAAAAAATAAAACGGGTGGTGGAAGATCCGGAAGAATTTCTTTCTTTCTTTCTGCTTCTGTCAGATGCACACAAGCAGCTTTGATTGAAGGCTGTAATGACATGGAAATGATGTAAATGAATGCAAAAGAAAGTATACATACACTGTTTGAGCATTATAAAACATTACATGTATTTACTTGCCAGCACATAAGTAGCTCAGTGTCTGAAAAATGGCAAAATACAGTACACTTAGCACACACTACTGTTACTCTTGAAGGCATATTTTGAGTGTAGTGTATCTCACAATGTGTATGCCAGTCCAGCTGCTGGTGGTAATGCACCTTTTTAAATTGGTTCGCCAACCAACAATAATCAACTAACTTGAAGCTAAAAACATTAATTAAATGATGGCTTGATGATGTGTTGGATTCAGGCTGAATACAATTATATGATCTCACATTAGAGTCATTATTCCTAATGTACACATTAACCACATGTACAGTATATGGTACTATATAATTAGGAGCAGTTTGAGGGCCAGACCGGAGGACCCAGGGATCAACAACAAACAGTGTAATTAATGGATTTCATATCCCATAGTTATGAAAAGTGCAATAATAATTATATTGCCAGGGTGATGAAATACAAGACTTTTGGTGATTTTGAAAGAGCAACAATGAATAAGTAAGCATAGTGATAATAAATAAAGCTTATTCTAAATACATAAACTATTAAGAAATGTTTAATTTTGAGGTCAAACCTTGTATTCTGTGTTCTGGAAAGACAAAAACATTTAAACATCTGTTACAACCAAACACCCAGCAGGTCCTCAACAGATGGCTGTCACTTACTGTAAAATGGAAGATCTTTCCTTATTTAACTGATTCATGATTTTTATTGATATATGAATATATCAAATTATGTTGTCAACATAATTACCATTGTGGTTAAATGTATCATATGTATAAATTTCTCAAATTTCTCAAGTATTTCTCAAATTGTCAGTAAAGGAAGGATCCTTTACTGACAATTTGAGAAATACTTGCCTTACCCAAACATTTTTTTAATCACACAGAACTGGTCTGTCAAAATAATATTGTATTCTTTTTATTTGTATAGAACAACCTCTAGATAGCCACCTCAAGGCAACAACTAAAACAGCATTTTATCATCTAAAACAAATGGCAAGGTTTAGAGGACTCATGTCCAGACAAGACTTAGAGAAACTCATGCA